>VDFB02269029.1:0-23960 GCA_007258455.2 Sequoia sempervirens | reverse complement strand
TCCACCAACCCTACAGTTCAAACGTCATGTTTTAGGCTCGAAGAACACTCACATTGAAGCAATACTAGAGAACCTTCAACAATGCCCATCCTCCAAAGAAAACCATAGTTTGCAATTTTTTGATCTCCATTCGTACATGCTTCTTGACCACACATCTCCAACTTTGGTGCATTACACAATTCGCTCATGTGATCCATTTTCCTGACCATCCATACCTTAAATTCATCCTACCATCCATCCTTCCTACAAATAAAACACCACATGTCAATTCCCATTAATAATCACAAAGAACATCATTAAAACAAGGCACACTAGTGACATTAGTTCCTACAAATTACAAATTTAAAATAGAATGTTTTAACACTTTTATGAAAATGCTAACTTAAAGTAGATTTTTAGGCATTTGATGCATCGAGGAAAATTGAGTGACATACATAAAATTTTGCATAGTTGTACTATCTAGCTAGATACTGAAATACCCATAACCCAATTACCTGACTTCTAGTAAAACACTCAAACCTCCCCTTAGCATCCTCCAAATAGAAAATAAAACCTTATTAATGTTCTTTCATCTGCCTCCTTCATACTCACAAACTTTTAGTTTGTGGCCATAGTAACTTTTGCTACTCCTACCTTTTTTGATGGTGAAACCATCTTGTTCATACACTCAACGGGTATGTGCAGGATCATCATGGAAAAAATAGGCCCTTAAGTGGTGAATTTTTTTGAAAAATTAGAGTTAGGAAACTTGACGTAAAAATTTCACATGTTATCTATATTATTCCTCAAAAAATATGTGTAAGAATAGAATTTTTAGAAAACTGAATTTAGTTTCAAAACTACTAGTATTATATATTTTTTTTAAATCTATTTGGTGAAAATTTGACATTTCAAGGGAGAGTACCTTAAATTTCGTGGAAAAATAAGAAGTAGGTGTTTGTCTAACCACCCTAACTAATAAAATAAAAAATAGATATAAGTAGAGGACTCACGTCTCGATGTGATGCATATTTTTTTGTAAATTTTTTCCAAGTAAATAATTAATTATAAATTTTTTATTACAGCTTTCAAAAAATATAAAAACCGGTCTGTCTAACCACCTTAACTTGGTCAAGGTTTGGACTGTACTGTTGGTACCTTGACTCTAAGTAATATAGATGGATCCCAACACAAGATGTCTAAAGAAGCTGTAAATGAGGGCTTTGCCACCCAGGTCCCCCAAGTTTTGCTTCTGGAACTTATTGTTGATTCTCAGGTTAAAGAGGATAGTGTCGAATGGGAAGCAGGGATTTTAGCCCTTAGTAAATCAGAAGATTCTTTTACTTCGGAAAGGACCCCCCTTTTTCAGAACCCTATGACGCCAGGGCTAGATGATATTTCTTCTCAGGGTCTCTCTATTGAGGTTGGCATTCCTTTGGTTGTGTCTCCAGTTGGGAAAAATATCCCAGGAGTTGAATATTGCTCGGATCTGGCTTCTTTTGATGTTGTTAAAGACACTTTCTCAGACCCTAGCCAAGCAAGCATTCTTGAAAAAAGCAACTCCAAGCCTTCCAGGAATGAACTTATGGATACCCTCCCTTGGGAGCAGAAATTCCTTTCTGATAAAGAATGGGATTCCAGTAAAGAATCAGACAGTCAAGAAGATATTGATAGAGAAGAAGTGCTTTCTAAGAAAAAAAAGAAAAAATCGAAGATTAGAATCAAAATCACCCCCCGTGGGATTTCAACAAGGTCGAGAGCCAAAGCAGACTGTGGGGAAATCTCCGTGGCCAAAGGAAGAAAACCCAAAAACCTGATAAGAGAGCACCATAGCTTCTAAGAAATTGCGGATGGGTTTCAAAAAACCATCTCGGAACTCCTTCTCTCACCCAAATTCCCATGAAGTTATTATCTTGGAATATAAGGGGACTAAATAATCCCCACAAGCAGGATATTTTACACAATTTTGCTCAGGACCAAAATCCTGATATTCTCCTCATTCAGGAAACCAAAATGTTAAGAGAAAAGGTTGAAAAGATCTCTTTGTTCTAGCACTGCTCCATTCAGGGCAGTGATTCTGTTGGGGCTTTTGGTGGGGTTGCGACTTTTTTGAACTGTATGGTCATAAGAGGCGATCCTCTTTTCTCTCATCCTAACCATGTTGCCACTAGATTTACTCATATTAGAGGCAATTTCAGCTGGATTCAGTCTAATATCTATGTGCCAAACTGTAAAAAAGCTCGAAAGGCTTTTTGGAAAGAGTTGGCTGCTTTCCAGAATATCTTTCAAAATGACCCCTAGGTCATCATGGGAGACTTCAATTCTCCCCTCCTTCAGAGCGAGAAGTTTGGAGGGTCCCAGATTAATGAAGAAAGTAAAGAAGATCTCTTGGATTTCATCAACAATCATGCCCTGATTGATCTGGACTTGCAAGGTAGCTCTTACACTTGGTCGAATAGAAGAATTCTGTCGGATTTGATTCAGGTGAGACTTGACAGAACCCTTGTTTCTGATATCTGGTTTTTAAATTATTGCTGTTCTTTGAAAACCCTCCCTAGGATTGGTTCTGACCATTTCCCTATTAGTTTTGTTGCTGACCCCTTAAAGATTAAGAGGAATACCCCTTTTCTCTTTGAGAAGATGTGGCTCTTCCATCCTCTCCTCCGAGAGGAAGTTAGGAAATGGTGGAATATCAAAATTAAAGGCATTGCTTTGTTTAGAATTGCCAAAAAACTAAGGGAAGTTAAAATGAATCTCATAAAGTGGAAAAAAGAGTCGTTTGGCAATATCTTTCATATCAAATCTGATCTTTAGTTTAGGCTGTCTGAAATCCAAAACAAAATTTAGAAGGAAGGCTATTTGGTTGATACTAAGGAAAAGGAAAATGAGATTCTCTCAAAACTCCATGAGATAATTACCAGAGAAGAGGAATTCTGGAGACAAAGGTCTAGAGCTCTTTGGCTAAAAGCTAGAGATAAAAATACTAGATACTTTCATCTTTCAGCTTCTAAACACAGGGCTGCTAACAAAATTTCTAAGATTGTGGTTGATGGTAGAACTTATGAGGAGGAGGAGATTCGAAGAGAAGCTATTATTTTCTTCAAGAATCTCCTATCTGAGAAAGAGGACATTGATGTAGATGATCAAAATCAGTTGTTGGAGGCTATCCCCAGTATTGTTAATTCTAGAGATAATGAAATGTTAACAGCAATTCCCACTAGTGAGGAAATTAAAAAAGCTATTTTTTCTTTTGAAGGAAGCAAAGCACCTGGTCCTAATGGCTTCCCGTTACTTTTCTTTCATTGGTTTTGGGATATTGTCAGGGAGGATGTTGAGAAGGCGGTGAAAGAGTTATTCTGTTCTAGAAATCTGTTGAAGGAGTTAAATGCCACTTTCTTGGTCCTTATCCCCAAAAATCCTGGTGTGCAGGATTTTGAAGGGTTTAGACCCATTAGTCTATGTAATTCCTTCTATAAAATTATTTTGAAGGTGCTTACTTCTAGGCTGCTTATTATTCTGCCCTCTATTATTGCCCCTCAACATAATGGATTTGTGCCTGGAAGAAAAATTCTTGACTCTATTGTCCATGCTCATGAGAATGTTCATTCCCTCTTGGTCTCTAAATCAGAGGGTTTTCTTCTTAAGCTTGACATTTCGAAGGCTTATGATAGGGTGGATTGGAATTTCCTGTTTAAAATCTTAAAATCCTTTGGTTTTAATGAAAGGGTCTTGCAGCTCATTGAACAACTCATTTCCTCTGCTTCTGTGGCGGTTCTTATAAATGGTTCCCCTTTTACCTTCTTTCGGAGTTCTAGAGGGTTAAGACAGGGTGATCCCATTTCTCCTATCCTTTTCACGATTATGGCTGAAGTGTTAGGCAGAAACATGAGTAAATTAGTTGCTCAAAGATCTATTATGGGGCTTAAACCTTCATCGAACAATTTGATATGCTCTCATCAACAGTTTGTGGATGACACTTTGCTTATGGGATGGTCTGCTGTCTCGGAAGCTAAAGAGATGAAGAAATTGTTGGATACCTATGGTAGAGCTTTTGGTCAGGTGATAAATAAGCAAAAAAGTTCACTGTTCTTCTTTAACACTCCTTTGCACAGACAGAGAAAGTTGGCTGAAATTCTTGGTTGCAAGATCGAGTCCCTTCCTGCTACTTATCTGGGGTTACCCCTTTGTTTAAAACCTCTGGACACTTTCTGGATCTCTCTGGTTGATAGATTTGAGAAAAAACTGTCAGGCTGGAAAGGTGCTCGCCTAAGCCAGGCTAGAAAACTCCAGCTTCTTAAAGCCTCCTTGCAGAATCTCCCCATCTATGCTCTTAGTCTTTTTAAAATCCCCTCCAAATATGCTGAAACCATTGAGAAGATTCAAAAGAGATTCCTTTGGTCTGGAGTTGAAGAAAGAAAAAGAATTCCTCTTGTTGGTTGGGATTTGGTTTGCAGATCTAAAAAGGAAGGAGGCTTGGGGCTAAGAAGAATTAGACTGTTGAATAAATCGCTCCTAGCTAAACAGATATGGAGAATTTTTTCTTCCTCTGGTGAATGGAGTGATATAATCAAAAGCAAGTATATGTAGAACAATAACTCCATCAAAGATCTTATTGATAACCCCAATCTCCTGAAAGGATCAAGTTGCTGGAACTACATGTCTGATGGGATAAAGGTGGTTAATTTGGGATTAAAATGGCAGGTTCGTAATGGAAACAAGGTTAGATTTTGGGATGATTGCTGGCTACGTGATGAACCACTGTCTCAGGATGGGAATCTCAGTAGATGGGTTGATTTTTGTAAAGATACTTTTGGTCTTTTTGTTAAAGACTATTGGCGGGATGGTAAGTGGATCAATCTCCCATTGATTAACCCCGTGTTGATGCCTGTTTACTCCTCCTTGAATGTCGTTAGACTTTGCTTTAATCAGGAGGATAGACTTATTTGGAGATTTGAGCCATCTGGGTGCTTTTCTTTCTCTTCTGCCTTTGCCAGGATTTCCCAGGCTCTTAACCCTCCCCCCTATGTTCGCAAGCCTAGACTAAGCATCTCCTTCCTAAGGTTAAATTTTTTTTCTGGTCCTTGGTGCAAAACAAAGTTCTTACTGTGGATAACCTTAGGAAAAGAGGATTTCTGATCCCTAATAGATGCTACCTCTACAAAAGCAATGTTGAATTGGCTAATCACCTCTTTATTCATTATCCTTTCTCCTCCCTGGTTTGGGACAAACTTCTAAAATGCTGGAATTTCTCTTGGGCCCCTCCGGAGTCTGTTGAGGATTTTTTTGTCCAATGGAAACCCCCCTCTTTCAACCCCTTTGTTAAAAAACTTTGGGCCTTCTTGTTCCCCCATGTTACTTGGGAATTTGGAAAGAGAGAAACAACTGGATCTTCAGGGATAAGGAGTCTTCAGAGGAAATAGTGTTTGAGAGAATTCTTAGAATGATCAAGGAAAATTTTTCTATTGTCCCCTTCGGGGAAGATAAGATTGATACTATGGCTTGCTCCCCTTATGATAGCCGGATTGTTAGGGAATGGAGAATTAGTTGGGATATATCCATTGCCCCTAATTCTACCAAAAAATCCAAGGATGGAGTTTGCTGTAGTTTTCCTATGGAAGGATGGGCTAAAGCCAACTTTGACGGGGCGGCCAAAGGAAACCCAGGAAAGGCTGGGTGTGGTGGGGTCTTAAGGGATTCGACAGGTAACTTTATGGGAGTTGTTGCCTCTCCCTTGGGGGTCCAAACCAATCACGCGGCGGAAGCGACGGGGGCTTATTACATAATCAACTTGGCTGTGGGAATTAAATGCAAAAATCTATGGCTTGAAGGTGACTCAAAAAATATTATTGATAGCCTTTGTGGCAGATCACAGCCTGCATGGTCAATAAAAAATTGGATTGATGATTCTAAGGCCCTACTTAGTAACTTTAAAAATATAAAAATAACTCATGCTTACCGTGAGGCGAACGCGGTTGCTGATTTTTTTGCCAATGAGGGAGTCAAGAGCGACAAATTCCTTATGTGGCATAAGAAGACCAAACTCCACTCCAATGTTCAAGCTCTTTTGGAGTTCGATACGGTGAACGGAAAAGAGGCGGCATCTTGTCATAATGAGTAAGGTACGATTCATGAATAGCAAGATCCGAAGATATAATGGGGCCGAGTGGATCCAGATGATTAATTATCTTCTTTGGCACGTATTGTGGGTCCTCAGAAGCAAAGGAACTTTTTGGAATAGGACTTCTTTCTATAACAGTATTCACACTAACCCTTCTAAAATGGGAGGGGAACGAAAGAGGGTGGAGCCTACCAGCTTTGAATCACACACCAAGAATGCTAAAGATTGGAGTAAAATCAGAAGGGGTGGATTACTTCCATTCATTGAGAAACTCCATGGCCCTAAGAAGGAGATTACAGACTTTTTTGAGAAGAATTGGAATAATGGGGAGGTCCTCCTTTTTGGGAGGAAAGTTCAAATTGATGAAGCCTTGATTGCGGAGGTCACAGGCATTCTGATGGAAGAGCACAAATTCTTCAGAGATAGGAAATTCTCTTATGACGCTGTTTTGAGGTTTCCCAAATCTGAAACGGAGAAACATAATTTGGTCAAGACGTCGAATAGTTACTATTGTGCCCTCAGCACACACGCCCCGTTCGGAACGGGGACCCTCTTTTCTTTTGCCATGTCGGGTCTTTTGGGGCTGCCTCATTTTGCGTGCCCCTCCTTTTTGACGTCCTGTCTGGCCAATCTTGCCCTAAAAGGTTTCGTTCTAACATCGGCCGTGGTTTCCCTTTTGTTTTTCTGCCCTCCGGGGGCTTGTGGGTGCCTTGGGCCTTTCGGGCTCTGGGGCGGCCCTGGGCGCCTTCGGGCCCGGCCCTCCGGGGTTCCCCTTTCGGGTTTCCCTGCTGCATTTGCCGCCCTGGCGGCATTTCCCGGGCGTCTTTCTGCCCCCCCGGAGCCTGCCTAGCTGTTTGCCAATTCGTCGTTCTTTGGTATTTCCCGGCAGGCATCTGTCCCTTCGGGCCCCGGGAGCCGGAAGTCCACCTTCGGACTTCCTTCCCGTAATTGCCGCCGCCGTCTGAAGTCCCCAGGATTTCACGCGGCGGCCATCGGGGCGCGTCGTCCCGCCTCCCAGGCCCTGTCGTCCCTGTCGCCACCGCCGTTCGTTCAAAATGCAAAATGCCACGGTGGCAAACTTTTCGCTGCATCCCGCCATCCGGGACCCGGTCTCTTCGTCGCCGCCGCTGTCTGAGGTCGCTAAATTTATACGGCGGCCGTTGTGCCGCAGCTACCCGCCCGCCGGATCCCGAGACCCTCGTTGCCGCCGCCGACTCAAAATTTGAATCTCACCAACTTCTCGCGGGATCGTCCGAGGCATTCAATGCGCCATTAATGAGCAGTGTGGTATATAAACCGGGGTCCGCTGAAGTCTTTTAACTTTGCGAATTGAACGAATTGGAGTGGCAGCCGAATTGGAGCCCACTGCAAACTTCACCATCGCCATCGTAGACCCCAGCGTCGTTCCGACAACTCTGCCAGTGCATCCGATCATCGTCCCGCTCAGCGAGTTGGAGGTAGGCCATCCTCGTTCGCTCTCCCGTTATTTTGATCATTTTGAGGGTTTAAGCGAATTGAATAAGAAATTTAAATTGCATAGAACGAACACCCTCTCTGTTGCGGCCCAAACCCATGTCCTTGAATTTTCCGCGGCCCGTCGGAATCGCCTTTTTTCGCCTCCCGGAACTTACCCGTGTCGCGGGTGTTCTTAGCACAGGGCAAAGATCGCCTCCGGGCCCGGGACCCTCCGTCGCCGTCTGGATCCTGGCCTCGAACCCGTCCGGCGGAGGTCGGCCCTTCCGGACCCGGGCCTCCGGGTTTCCCATCCTGGGCTGCCACCCCAAACTGTCCGCCGTTTTTAAAGTGAGGGTTTTTCCAGCTCTCGGGTTTTCCTGTCCCCCGGACCCTTCGGGCCTGACCGTCCGGAGTTCCGACCCTGGAACTCCGTGATGGTTCCGCCGTTGCTCCCGGCGGAACCCTGTCGGCCTCCCGGCCTTCGGGCTCCGAGCTGGCTTTGGCCACCGCCGTCGCCCTAGTCCCATTTTCCTCGCGATGGCCACCTTCGCGGATCGCTGCATGCTCCGGGTTAGGTCTCCGGAATAGCCCTTGTTGCTTTCGGATCACCGTTGAAATCTAAGCGCGATCGACTGCTATCCGCCCGGAACCCCTTGTCGTCCAACTTCGCCCTTGGCCCGTTATCGCAACTACCAAACCTCAGGGGCCAGTGCCGTCGGAAACGTCAGCCATCACCTCGGATCCGGCTCCTCAAATGCCCGTAGATTCCAGCTTGATCAAAGCACCTGCAGCCATCGGCGAAACATCCTCCATACCGAGGGTCCGGTGACCCCTCAGTCTTTATCCGTTATAAAAGTCAGGTTAAAGCGTAATCTCGCAGCCATCCTTTTGCCTCCGGGCTCGAAATCTGGACTTAGCCTCCGGAGCTTCCGTCCGATTGTCGCCCGTACTTCTGCTGCCTTTAGCATACGGCTTCAAACCTCGAATTACCTTCAAATCGATCGGATCAATCCAATTTGAAATCTAACTTGACCCGCGTCCTAGAATTGGACCATTCTTCATCATACTTACCGACGAGGAACGTATGGCTGGCGGATCTCGGGAGCTTCCATTACGTGTTTTCCCTTCCTGACAGCATTCCTGCCAGGGAAGTCCGGCCCTCCGGGCCTGGATTGGTTAAATGCTCTGATATGATACAGATATCACTTAAGGGTTAAATTTATGATGTATTTATATGATTGTTTAGATAATATACTCGATACGGACTAACGTTAACACTCTTTGGTGTTCTGTGATGCTGACTTCGCCCTTTGCCTGCAGGATATATGGAATCGGCCGCAGGAACTTCAGGGGCCTCTACCGAAAAGGACAAGGGTAAGAAACCTGGAAGGGCCATCCGTGGGAAAGAAGACAAAGACCAGATGAAATTCCAATTCCAGGGTGAACCGCTCCAGTCAAAAGTCTCAACTGACTGGAAAGAGATCTGGGACACCAACATAGGCCAGGTGGACATAGATGATTTCACCCAGAGGGTCAAGGTCGACCCTAAGACTAAGAATGCCCGGATGATACGCCAAAGTGGAATCGCAAAGGCTGCTGGCTTTCCTCCGTCTCTAATAGCACCAGAGTTGGTAATGGCTTGCCGAGAAGCCTACCAAACAGACACCAGAACCATAGTAGACAAAGAGGGGAATATCCTCGCAGACATGTCTCCAGAGGGAATTGCAAGAACCTTCCACATTCCCACATTCCCACACATGCAGATCCCCACGATGGAGCAGTGCCAGGCAGCATGGGACGCCAATCCGTTGGGCTGCAAGAAGTCAATCAACGTCTACTGGCTCAAGGAGAAACGGGGCAGCGCCGCAAAAGTCCCTCAGGAGCTTCTCCGCAGTGACTTTCATCAAGACTATCACGACCTTGTGACCATGCTGAGTAGGGTCATGGGCCTCCCGACAGCCGCCTTCTTCCAGGAATGGATGGCTTATTATATTGAACAGATCGTCCGAGGGAATGAGGACGTTAAAACCAAGATTTCATTTGATTGGGGAAGCATCATCAGCAACTGCTTCCACGAGCAGTTTATGAATGTCAAAAAGAGCAACAAATTCTATATGACCTCGTACCTGGTGTACTCATTAGCGGATAAGAGGCAATATAGTGGACTCTTCAGGGCGCCGGATGGAGAGCATAAGCGAGGACTCAAGCCTTTTGACCAATACCCTCAGCTACAATACCGCTACTTTAAAAAGGAGTACCGCCGGATCAATGATGCCTTCATAGGCCATATTATCAGATCGAAAGCTGGGGACTTCGAGAGAAGGGTATCTCACAGCGCCAGGGCACTCTTGAGGGAGTATGCCTTCCTGTACATTCAGTTCCCTAAATTCACATACATCCGCGCCCAAGGGTTCACAGAACGACCAAACAAGCTGCCAAGGTACCCAAATGACCGAATCATCCTCCTAGAGCTTTCCCGGCAGCTCCAACATATTCAGGCGGTCTTCGGCCAGAAGCATGTAGCGGGGATCCCTTATCCCATGATCCTCGGCCAGGGCCAGTATCGGTTGCAAACATCTCAATGCGCCGGTAACTCAGAAAAGGAACTCAAGGAGTATAACTTTGAGTGGTACACGGCTCGCCCACGAATGGATCCCCACGGCTACGTCAGGAAGGCGCTAGGGCCGGCATACACCCACCTGTACCATGTTGAGGATTTTTGGGCAGACTGTAAAGATGATAGGATGTGTAAGACGTTATATCTGCGGATATGGCCGGTCGCGGTTCTTGAGAAATCCTGGTACATTTCGGAGTGCCGAGACCGGTAGAGGAGAAGATGAATCCCTGCTGGGTACTTTTGAGGGGTACCACTGGGGTTCGCGACACAGCAATCCCCTCCATCGGCTTCAGGATGGCCGGAGATTTAAGGAACTGAGATATTATCCACAAAGCTATCATAACTTCGCGCACCGGGGAGTGGGTTGATGGGCAAGTGGAACAACTAAAACAACAAGGGGTAACTCTTACATACGAGGCACTCAAAAGCGGGCCAAGCGCCACAGAAGATGTTGCTGCCTCCCCATCAGCCGGTGAGACTTCCAAGTCTCCCCCCATCACCAGGTCCCAAAAGAGGAAAGAAGCAGAAACAGCGCAGTCCGGGGGCCCCAAAGAACAAGCAACAAGGGATACAGGAGGCTCATCTCCCAAGAAGCTCAAAAGGACATTAATCACAACCGAGGCACAGCCTCCTTTGCTCCTTCCTCCCCCGGCTGGTACGCTGCCCACTTCTCAGGCCACTATTGCTTCATCTCCACAAGCGGTGGACATTTCCGTTCACCTCGCCTCTTCACCTCCAGCCGGATCCGTAATCAATATTGATTCCTCCTCCAGCATGACCACTTCCCCTTCCTCTGCTGCTGCCATGTCCCCCATCACCTCGCTACCTCTGGCAACAATACCATCGCCTATTCCCCTTTCTAGCGTGCCCAAGGCCATTACACGGCACCTGCAAAATCTTCCCCCCGAGCTCTCGCAACTTTTAATGGATCCTGCTCTCCAAGCAGCCTTGGCCCAAGCACTCGCAACATCCCAGCCTTCACAACCGCCAACAGGGCCCCCAGCCATGGAGACCACCATGCGGATTTCGAAAGAGTTGGAGGAGCAAGAGCGAGAGGCTTCGAAACCTATGGAGGAGGAGGCCGACGACTATTACGAGCAACCTGAGCACGATCGCAGAACCATTGACAAAGTTGCTTATGAGGAGGAAGAGACAGGCTCTTCTGAAAGTAGGGATGAGGGGGATGACTCGAAAGACAAAGAGGTTGTCGAAACTTTTGATGAAGACGTCGAGGAAGAGTCGGCTCGGCAGCCAGGTGAAGAGGGGCGGCCACCGGAGGAACAGCCCAAACAAGCTGTCACTGAGGCCGAGGTCCATATTGTGAGCAGCCCAGGCGCCGAGGCTGTCGAAGAAAAGGAAGAAGAGGTGGCGGAAAAGGAGGATCCCACTCAGCTATTAACTACAAGGGCGCCCGTCAAAAGCCTCGTATTCTATCAAGACTCCGACGAAGAGGAGGATGCTGCCAAAGAAAAAGAAGAACTAGAAAAGGAGACCGAGGTCTTGCCCTTGACGGAGAAGGGTGAGGGCAGCCGCGAGACGCCCAAGGACAAGGCTGCCATGCCCGACTGGCTAGAAGAACAACTCGAAAAGACCAATCCTGTCTTGAGCGATCCGAGGTCAAGGTTGGAGGCCATCTTGGCTCGATCTCTAGCCACGCCAAAGAAGGAGAAGAAGCCTAAGGTCCGTTCCAGGGTAACAATGGATGCTTCTGGCTCCCGGGCTGCACAAGTGGCAACGCCAACTATTGGCCAGGATGGAGTAAGTTACAGCATCTCCACAATCGACCTAGGGACGGCCACCAGGGAACAGAAGGTCGGGCATCTTGAGGAGTCAGTGGCTACGGTAGTGCACCTGATTAAGCAGGATAAGATCACCAAGGATGAACTAAAGGCACAGGTTGCTGCCCTAACTGACTACATCCAACAATGGTCTTCAATCGACGACCTCCCCACTACCTCTACGGCCGTGGCACAGCTACTCTCTAAGGAACAAATAGATAAGCTGGAAAGGAGGAAGAACCTGGAAAAGACCACGGAGGACTGGTTCCAGCAGGTTGTGAAGGTCGAAAACATAGGGATCGGCTTGGCTGTGCAGATAGCCAACAAGTTCCTGGACCTGGTTCAGTCCTTGGAAAGTACGAGGAAGCTCTGCACCAACTTCCCCGCGATTTACGACTCTGCCTTCCCGAAGGTTGAGGCCATCCTCCAAATGCCAGAAAGCTCGTGGGAAGATAAGTTAGAATTGAAGAAGGAAGATCACTGGCTGGTAGATATATGGCGCAGGGACCTCATCCACCGTAAAGAGAGGACGGAGCAGATCCAGAGCATGATTGATCCAGATATTGCGTGGATCAAGGAAATCCGAGCAGAATGCACCAAGTACCTGAAGTTGATAACGGGCCATGATATACCCACTATGCAATTAGATGCGAAGAAGGTTAGGCCCTATTTTGAGGAGAGGATGAAGGACGGGGCAGCCGGAGATATCACGACAGACTTCCTAAGTTTCGCCGCCCGTGCCCTCGATAGATCAGAGCTTTTCAGAGATCAGAGCTCAAAGTATAATGAAGACTGGAAGCGGCTGGAAGAGAACGCCAAAGAATGGAGCTACTAGACGTTGAAGTGCAAAATCCTTGAAATAGATAAGCTCCAGGCCGTCATCCTCAAGCAGATTGATCACGCAGCCTCTGAGGAGCAACCAGACAGCCCGGCCAAGGAAGTAGACCTCCCAGAAGAGTAGCTACAGCCAGAAAAACAGCAATTAGCTACAGGACGAAAATGCAAATAGTGTCATCCACTAGATGACAAAATAGGGAAAAGACAAAAGATGTTTTTTTATTGTAAATCTATTTGGGGGTAGGTGAAACCCTAATTTGTAATGAATCTTGGCCACACAATTGTAATGAATCTTGGCCATTCATTTAACTTTTGAAACACTATAAATAGAGGACTCCCCTCATTTGCAAAGTGAGAGTTGAGTTGTTGTAAAGACATGCTGCTGAAATATATGAGAAATAGCATTGACTTGATGCATTTCCTTGTGTTCTCTCATGTTAATTGATTCATTTCTCCAATCTTAGATGTTAGCTTAGATCTCTTTGCTATTTAGTTAGCTGTTCATGTTACTTTGATAATTTTAGGAATGCTGTTGGTTGTTCATGAAAAATTCCTGCTTTGTTGATAACTCCTTAGTCCATACATTTTGCTGTTTGCTGAAGGTAGATAGCTTTGCAAAGTTAGCCTGGACCTGATTTAAGCTGCCCCAAACACTTGTCTTTAATTCATACATGTATGTGGTGAATGAGGGATACAAATCTGCAGCCCTTAGAAGATTGCACAACTCCCATGATATTGTGAAATTCCTAGTTAAGTGGGAGATTGTTTGAAGGAATTGTCCATTGTAGGGACTCCATTATCACTGTTCGCAGCAAGCTTTAGGCTTAGGAACTTTCTTTCTCCTTCGCTCTTTTTCACTTTCTTTAGGAATTGAACAACACCAAGGTTCATTATACCTTATAAAGCTGAATCTAACAACTAGATGGAGTTCGAGATTGCTGGTTGAACCTGCAGCCAACACCTGAATGCTTTCATGCTAAGAACTCCCTTTTTGAAGATCCTACTTCGTGTTTCACATCCACACTTTGTATTCTCGTAAGGCTGCCTTGTGATTCCAGCAAATCACATCAACTACTGAGGTATCTAAGCACTGTCATGACCTGACATCCGAGAGACCTTGGGATGTTCTCCGCAACCCATTGTGGGAGATTGTACTTCAAGAGAGGTAGTGCACTTACGTGATTGTTCAGTGTTGAGAAGTGCATAAAACACCATCACCAGCTCACTTTCCACATTTTCAAAAAGCTCTCTCTTTGGGTGCATTAATCAATACTATAAAATGTGGGAGCAAGTGGTGGTGGAGGGCGCAGAGGAGAGAGGGAGGAAGAATGCACCATCCTTCTTGATTTTCTTTCAGACCGATGTCAAGGTGAAGGCTCTGAATCCTTGATCTTATTCTTGGAATCTCTCTTGTAAGATGAAAATCATTGCTGGAGCGTCGATTGCTGGAGAATTGAAGGTAGTGGTGGAGGTACTGGTGGGGGTGGTATTGGATTCCTCTTGTGCTTTCTCTCAGACTGTGGAAGTAGACCAAGTGCATTGACAATTGCATTTCTACTAGGCTTGTGTTCCCTAGTTCTATGTTTGGGATCATCCTTGCTTCTGCTACATCGATGCCTAGATTCATGCTTCGGGATTTCAATAGGAAGAGGAGGAATGGGGGGATTAGGAATAGGATTCACTGGAAACGTTTCATCTGATTTTATCTTTTCTAATTTTTGTAGTTTTTCATGGCTGTGGTTGGGACTGGAGTCAGGGGGCCCCTGATCATTTGTTTGAACAAATGGGTTTCCAATGCAGGAAGAGGACACTATGATGGAGGAGGAGGAGGAGGGTAGGTCGCTGGTGCAGGAGGAGGCGAGGGAGGTTTTCCCATAGGGTTCATGTTCTTTGGAGGTGAGGGAGGTGTTGGGTTTGAATCTCTTTGAGGTAATGCAATTGGGGGAGGAGATGGTAGCAAAGGTGAATGTTTCCAAAGTTCTTATGTGACTATATTGTTTTTAATTTGAGCTGAAAAATCAAAATCTTGAGGCTTTACCTCTACTTTTTTAGGGCTCTGGATGTCTTCAGAATGCGAAATGGCTCAAGGACTAGTTGATTTTTGTGTTGAATCTGCAGACCTAATGGCAGAATCTTCACTCACATTTGACACTTTGACAAAATCTCCAACCCATTTGATACTAGAATAGAATAATTGAGGCCGTTAGCTTTGGAATTTTCTGGTGCGTGATGATTTCTCCAAACCCAATCAGTGTCATCCATTGCCTGGGGTGGACTCAAATCATCCCAAGCATTGATAGCCTCTCTCAAATCATGATATGAAATGCTAGCTCTCATCCTTCACAATGGAGGCACCATCACAACCACTGGACATTCATATGCATACTCATGTTCATACGAGTTCAAACTCTTGACCACCTCGCTCTCAGAACTATCGACCACATTATGGTCGAGAAGGCCCCTCCATCTGCTGATAGAACCATAATCTAAGATTCTTTCCTCAAACTTGAGGGTTTCCATTCCAATCATCCTGATCCCCATGTCCAAGTGGAGTCAAAGTGGAGTCGGGATTTCTCAATCTCTACACTGCCAACAAGAAAAACTACCACTTCACCAAATCCAGCGCACAGGAGCAAATACATGCCAAGGTTAAAAGACTAGCTGAAATGTACAAGGGGGAATGTTGAGCATAACAATCATGGGCCTCCCGTTGTTGCTCTTCTCTATTCTCTTCTGCACCCAGTTTGAGTAGTCTCCCAGCCGGTAATCTTTGTACCCTCTCCCTGAGATGGCATGACCGGCGCCCTTGTTGGTGATGACGAAGGCAAAGACAATGAAGTAGAACAAGAGAAGAATAAGCGCAAACATGGTGGCCAAGTAAAGCCAGAGCAACCATGTGATTCTGCAGCAGGTTCCTACCAAGCCGGTGAGAGAGATGATCATGAGAAATGCTTTGAGGACTATCGCAGGCCATTGAAGAAGCATTTCACAGTCACTACTTGCCTTCGTTGTTAGCCATATTCCAGCACCCAAATGCAGAATTATTAGCCAAAGAAATTTTGCGGGGTTCCTGCTGGCATCATGGGAAAATGCCGGTGGGGTTCCCCCACATATAATAGCCTATTGGCTAAAAATGCAAAATACAATGTGTGATAAGGAGCTATAAAAGAGTTTATGTTAGGGGAATATTAGAAGGACATGTGTTGATAAAGGGAACTCCCCTTATAAATCTGAAAACTCATAACACAATTCAAATTTACAAAATTATATGTAAGGAGGAAACACTATATTTTATTGTAACAAATATGAAATGGGATTACAACATATATAGAAGCTCACAAGCTTCCCTTTACAACATGGGATTTTTGATTAGATATATCAAAAATATGGAGTTAGAACCTCTTCACATAAATCTACAAATTTGGATTCACAAATCCTCTATCTAATCTAGGAGCATCCTATTATCTTAAACTCCAACTCTCCAAAGCCAACTTCTCAAATGAAAAAAGCCTCAATATATAAAATTTTGTGAATGAGAAAACCACTTTGGTTTTCCCAAAAAACATGCAATTACCACCTTGGAAAAATCATGACCCAATTTGAGGAAAGACCATAAAATAATAAAATATTCTAAATGCTCACATAGCCTTCACATGGGAACCTATACTTCAACCAATCAAATTTGGTTAAATTGTATTTTTCATTAATCTCTTATGGATTCAATGAATCCAGGCAAGAACATGCACCAACATGCAAGTTTGGGCACCAAAAATGGAAGAGCGTGCAAATCATAAAAATCAACATGAAATAACATGAATGGTAAAGTGGTTCTCACCTTGAAAAAATTCCCAAGATGGAATATTCCTTTGAGATGCTTTTGTAACTCTTACTAAAGTTGATTTTCCTCCAAATTTACAATTATAAATGGTCATAGAGGAAAATTGCATATTTTGGAAATTAAAACAATTATTTTCCCACACATTAGCCCATATTATCCCTTATCAATAATTAAATAAAGAAAAAATAATATTTTTAGTGATGTTGATTGCTAGTACCCATATGCTCTTGCATCATTTCCATCTCCTAGTGAATCACAAGGATTGTATGCATCACAGTTTATGTTTCTCTATAAAGGGAAAAAGGTGAGTTATGCTTGAATGAGTGCTCTAGATTATGGCATGTGGTTGCATATTAATGCAACACACAACCCTAATGCATCAAAGTTTCATGTTGAGGGACAAAAGTGAAAATACAATGTGTGGTGAGTGATAAACATGAAGGGGATCCCAAAATAGAATATTCTATGATAGGTGTCCATAGGATGGCTCATCTCAAACTTTCAATACATCACACTTTACAGTAAAGGGGTATAGTGATAAAATACGATGTGCACTACAGTATAGAGGGGAGATATAAGGGTGATGTTTCCACATATGATTGTATCATAGAGATGAGTCATTCCATTTTAATATACAAAATAAAAGAGGGTGGGGGTAAATTTTAAAAGTAGTTGAGTACATGTGGCACTTCAGGGTTGCAATGCATGATCTCTATACATCGAAACTTGATAAAAGCTGATTTGAAACTAGTTGAGTATGTGTGGCACATCAGGGTTGTCATGCATGACCATAGGCCTCTAGCCATTGATCAAGATTTAAAGAGTTGTCATCATCAGTTAGAATTCAAATGAGAATGCCTAACTGGGAAATTAAATCCTTGACTCACATGAGCTGTCAGGTTACATTAATGGTGTATTTGTTTCATTCCAAAGGTGATAAAGCAATGAATTGCCTTGTTTTTCACTATTTTCATAAGAATATTCAAGCATTATGGCAAGAGGAGCTCCTAGAAAGAAAATTTAGGTGAAGAGAAAGCTAGGGTTTCTCGAATAAGTCCACATTTTATCCTTCTGAGCAAGAATTTGGTTAAGTATAAAAGAAAAAGGGGTGTAAGCATTTATAGGGTTCTCGTGTTGCATTTTCAAGGGAGAATTATTGAACCCTAGATTTTTCAATGTATATTTATGAAATTCTACAAGAATTGAGTTAAATTTAAAAAAAAAATCCTAAGAGGTTATTGAATATTTGTAAAACCCTAGCTGCTTTAATGTATATTTTTAAACCCTAGTTATTGAAATTTTATCAAAATGAGTGAAATTAGGGGGACCTCCAAAAGTAAAGCCAAGTACAAGGGATTGAAAAGGGTTTTGTCCATATTCATAGAGCATGACCTCATGATCCAATTTCTTACTATAAAGAAGGTGGGGATGTTAGGTAATAATGCATTCAATCCACATTCTTAATTCATTTCCTACATAAATCCAAGAGAGAAAATCAATAATACAAGTAACCAAAATTAATAGATCAAATAGACAAGCCACGAAATAACACATGATATACCTTGGAAACACCATTAAGAGAGAAAATCCCATCCTCCAACATATTATTCAATAATAAAGCAATATAAGAGGTACAATGAATACCTCTAAAGCATCAAGCTTCTCAATGCATACTGATGTGTCTAAGCATGAATCCACACATCCCATGCCATGCTTCACATATGTACTCCTTATAAAGGCTCAATAATGACATCCCACTCACCGAGCCAACTTTAACCACTAAACATGTGCTTTCTTTTATAGATTCAAGCTCACACAAATACAACCAAGCGGTAAGATAAAACCATGTACCATAAAACCATGTGAAAACAAAACCACTTTTTAAATATTGGGTACTAATTTTTTACTTTATTTAATAATTACGTAATATTAGTGTATCAACTATGTCTCCACTGATTAAAATACTAATACCAAGTAATTTACAATGCAACATAAAGTGTTCACCAAATAATTACTAGTGTGATTAATAACCACGCCCACTACATTTGTCACAACTAAATAATTATTTAATTCGTTTATGATAAATCATTTTTTATCTATTAGTTATTTGCAACACCAATCAATATCTACTTGTTATACATTACCTGTAAGGGGTAAATCAAGGAAATACATCATAATAGCCATATGTGAAACTATTGAGTACACCAAATATTGAGAGGGGGGGATGAATCAATATTTTTCTAACAAAATTAAGTATCAACCATACAATTATTAATCCACATCTAGCTACAATAGTGAACCAAAACATAGAAGAAGAATAATGAAAAGGATGATGAGGATAGAAGGAAGAAAGAAAACATGGATAAATCTTCTGGAAATTCATCTAGAGAAGAAGAAGAAAAATAAAAATAAAAAGAGATGGAAAAAGAAGAAGAAAAAGAAAAGAAGAAAAGAAGAAATAGGAAGTTAAGAGAGCCATTCCAACTAAAGGAGAAATTTTCAAAATCCCTAAACCATCAAAGCCATCTAGAGAATCATTCAGAAGTACCCTCAAAGGTCTTCTTTCAAGATAAACTATACTTCAACCCATGCTTCCACCATCGCTAGCCAAGCTACCATCTCAACCATGTTATGTGGATTTGACAAAGATTACACCCACTGATAGAATAAAATTAAGTGGCACTTTTCTCATCTCTATCACACAAGAAGTTACAAAGTCATATCAAAAGGGGAATGAATTAATAAATGAAGAAATCAAAGATTTATAGGAGACAACCCTCAGTGTTACATCAGACAACTCTTTAACTCTGATAAAAAAATTGGGGCTTATAGTTGATTCAGTCAAAGGTTACATGTCTAATCTTAAGGTACATAGTGCAAAAGAAGTGGAGTTGAGTCTATTAGAGAAAATATTGTTGTTTCTACAAAATAAGTCTATAATTGGACATGACAAAGCTTTGGAAACTTTGAAACAAGAGAATGTGATGAGGAATCCTAGATACTATTTGTTTACTACATGAAGTGGCTAGAAGCTGGTCAAGGTCTTAGGGATTTAATGGACTCAATTGAGTCTCAACTTGTTGATGCCTCCAAAGATTATAAGATTGTAGATGATAAAAACTATGTTAGGTGGGTTTCTATTGCAGATCTTCAAAGTAAAATTTTCATCTTGTAGAGGAAAAAAGAAGATGATATGAGACGGTATGCCCAACTTGGAGACCTAGTTATGTTCAAACATGTATATCAAATGCATTGATGGAAGTAGGAAATATTAAGAAAATGAACATTGCTCCATACATTTCAGAAGAAGGATAAGAATGCCTGGTGTAAATAGAATCTCTGCATAAAACTCTCTCTAGGGAAAAATGAGTCTAGGATGATGGAAAGCCAACATGGGAAGTGATTCTCAAGGAGTTACTGGGTGCCCCTAGTTCCTGATTTGAATTTTTTGTCCTTTCCCAGTCTGTTGTCCTTAATGTGAAAGGGGGAGAAGAGGAGAGGAGTATGTATAAATAATGTTATTTTATATGTTTGTGTCTTGTACATATGTTAAGGGAAATTGAGCACATTTTTTGTTGTGAAGCAAGTCTCATTTTTGGCACATGTTTCCATCAATTACAAAGAGGGGGAAATTGTTAGAAGAATGAAGAAGGTTACCTTCAAGTTTGTTATCATTGATACCAACAATTGGTTAGTAACTGAAGAAATTTTATATGAGTCTATGTTGATCTAGTATTTTGTTTTGAAAATCCTTTGAGTAAAAGGAAACTCTATGAGTTTTTTACATGTTGAGGAAGAGTGTTAGTTATAGGTCTAAACAATCTTTTAGTGAGTTTGTGTGATCTAGTTGAGTTATCCAAGTGACATAAGTTTGGTATTCTTTTGGTAAACAAGGTTAAGAACTATCTGTCCTTTGTATGGTTCCTATTAGGTATGGGGTGACCTAATGTTTGGGTAACACATTTTTTTTGTGTTCCAAAAGGAATTTTGAATTGGGTTGGCAAGTCATTTTGAATTTTGGGTATTCAAATTCAATTAGGTTGACCTAATTGATGAAGGGAGACATGATTATGTGTGTGTATGATGGATAGATATAGATACATAGCATGGTATTCAAGTGAAGTGACAAGAGTAATAGTACGAAGTGACTAATAGTGATTGTATATCTACAACCAGAGCATAATTTTGGTTTTTTCTAGAGCATAACAAGAGCTGATATTTGCACTTTTTAGGTACATTTCTCTAGTTCACTTTTGGCAGTGAACCACACCTTTTTTGTATCTTGGCTATAAGCCATTTTTTTTGTATTTAGGCTATGATCCTTTCAAGGAGAGTGAATCCTAGTAGTGAGCACTGTAATATCTTGTAACCGATTATAATATATTGTGAGCTAATCCTCACTGTAGTTTTTCCCACTTTGGGTTTTCCACAAAAATACTGGTGTCAATATGTTGTGATCCCTTTTATGTTTTGGTTCACTATTGTAGCTAACACATGGATTAATAATTGGATGGTTGATAATTAATTTTGTTAGTAGAATACTAATTCACCCCCTTCTTAGTATTTTTCTAAAAAAATTAATTATCAAGGTCCATCCAATTATTAATCCACATCTGGCTGCTATAGTGAACCAAAACATAAAAGATATCATAATACATTGACACCAAGATTTTTACATGGAAAACCAAAAGTGGGAAAACCACAGTTAGGATTAGCTCACAATATATTATAACTAGTTATAAGATATTACAAAGCTCATTTCCAAGACTCGCTATCTTTGAAAGGCTCACAAACTGAATACAAAAAATAGGTTTATAGCCAAGATACAAAAGGTGTAGATCACTACCAAAAGTGAACTAGAGAAGTGCACCTACAAAGTGCATAAACTAGTTTTGGTTATGCTATGGAAATTACCAAAATTATGATCTGATTGCAAATATACAATCACTATCAATAATTTCACACTATTACTCTTGTCGCTTCACTCACATACTATACTATGTATCTATATCTATCCATAATACACACACACATGTATATATACATAGGCATGTACTCCTTCATCAACTAGGTTGACCTAGTTTAATGTGAACACCTAAAATTCAAAATGACTTGTCATCCCAATTCATGATTCATTTTGGTGCACAAAACAAAACGTTTTATGCAAACATTAGGTTGGCTTAGACCTAATAAGGAACACACAAAGGAAAAATAGTTCTAAACCTTGTTGGCCAGAAGAATACCAAACTTTTGTCACTTGGATAACCCAACTAGATTGCACAAACTTACTGAAAGCTCATTTATACCTATAACTAACACTCCTAAGCAACATATCAAAAACTTATGTAATTTCCTTTTATTGAGAGGATTTTTGGACTAAAATACCATATCAAAATAGATGGATAGATTAGTTAGCTAGTTACCAACCAATTTTTTCATGAATAACAAAAAACTAAGAGGGAACCTTATTTATTGTTCCAAAAAAAACCACATGAATCTATAGCATGCTCTTGTGCTCCATCAAGATACCTATGCAATAAGAACAAAGTAACCACCATCTCAAGAAATAAATCCTCCCATCCTCCAACATTACATCTGTGGAAGAAAAGGAACATGCCAAGGTGAAGATGCACCAATCCAAGAATAGAAGCATTAAATCCAAGTGATAAAAAAGTCTCTAGCGAAGTTGCTATCATGAAGAAAAAATCACATGATTAGAAATAACATCTACACACATGTTAATAAATCCAACCATACATACCTTCAAGGTATCAATAA
This sequence comes from Sequoia sempervirens, assembly GCA_007258455.2. Lineage (NCBI taxonomy): Eukaryota > Viridiplantae > Streptophyta > Pinopsida > Cupressales > Cupressaceae > Sequoia > Sequoia sempervirens. Next base: position 1,560 of record VDFB02269029.1, on the reverse strand, counting down.
CATTAGTATACTCATGCCAAGAACATATGCAACCCATATCTGCAATCAAAAGCTCCCTTTATTAAACCTGTCAATGAAGAACATACATATCCAAGAACTCCCACTACATAGGTAATGTCAAAGAATATCAAGTCTACCAATCAACACTATATCAAGGTGTGATAAAAAATCAAAACAGAAAATACCAAAAACTATAACAATGATCCACACATGCAACCCAATTAGCTACATAATCTGTCACAATATGTTTCCACCATCCTCCCAAATCATATGAACATAAGCCTCCAAGAAGGAACTATGAAGAGAGAAAACCTATAAACCATAAAATTTCCTTCTACCAACACCTAAAATGTGCTATGATGTGTCAAGTATTATTTCCTAGTAACAACCCCAAATTAGTAGTCTTAACAACACCCAAAAAAATGTTTAATACCTTAGATCAAACACAACATATGAATCAATGGATAATGTCAACATGGATGTAAGCCTCTCTAACCAAGAAGATCAAACTCAAAGCTATCATTATGAAATTTAAAAATGAGCCCATTATTTATCTCCTAAACTCCTCGTCAATGAATGATAACATAAACTCAAATGCACAAGGAGATAATCATGCCTTGAACATCTCTCAAAATGAATCCTCTAGAACTAACTATCCATAGCTCAAGGTATATATCAATGAAAGATAAATCATCATAAAATATGCTAAACAATCTTCAAATGAGTCTCCAAAATCAATCATCGTGACTCTACTCAACCCTATGACAAACAAAAGCATGAAAGATAAATGTGTTTCAAATAAATAATTGAAAAATTCCTCTCAAATGATAAACCACTAAGTAGACCAAGAATGGGGAGTGAGAATGCTCCTCTAGGATAACCAAGTCATCATGAATCACTCCAAGAAAATTCTCCTTATAGGTCCATCATGAACTCACATCCATATCTAGGTGAAATCTCCCCAATCTACCCACTAAAACCTCCAAAGAGTAATCATCTCAAGAAAATTTCTCTAATTATAAGAGAACTCCAATGTCACCCATGTCTCCAAGTATCCATGAACACCTGTAACCAATAAATATATGCAAAAATAGAAATGCAACATAGCACCATCATGATGTAATCAAGAAAATGATCATGTAATTTCAATACAAATAGAAGTACTAAGATCAATGTCAAAGATCTAATCAAATAATTAGGAATCTATCATGAAAACATGATCTAACCATCTCTACCTAGGAGATCACATGCACCAATGTATACGTCCTAGTTTCAAGAGAACACATATCATGCCAATAATCTAAGCTAGAATCAAGAGTAAACAATTGCATAATATCAAACATACTCTAAACCAAGAAATTAGATCTCCAATCACATGAAGATAACCATCATCAATGATGGATTCATGTCACTACCAATAACTCCCATTGAACCATGATACCAAGCTACACATGCCATTGTGATAACCATCCCCTCCATGAAGATCATCTAGGTCTACACACACAACCAAAATTTTAGTAACATGCAAGTGAAACCAAGATCTCCAATCAAAGAAGATAC
>VDFB02269028.1:0-27807 GCA_007258455.2 Sequoia sempervirens | reverse complement strand
TTCTGTTTAGTAACATACTCCAAAATCTGTTATTTTCAATTGAATGGAATGGTAGATAATGGCTTATTAAGTCCAGGCTCTGGTGAAGCTTTCTTGGGAGAACACTTTTTCTGCTTAATATGTTGAATGCAAGTGTGGCATGCTGCTTTTATCTCTTGAATTTCCATGTTTAATTTTTTTAACGTGAAATTGAATAATTTTAGAGATACATCTTTGAGCTCTGAATCAGATCATCTGCATTCATCATTTGTCCATTGGCTTCATCATCCTCCATTCATCTCAGAAAGCTCGAGTGCAGTGATTTGAGAAATTCTAACCCTCACATATAGACATCATCGGTTCAAACCTACCATTATAGTTTTTTTTAATCTAAAGATGATTATTATTTAAGAACTTGCAAGAGAATAAGTTCCATTTCATGATTTGACTCTAGGCCATGTGCTGCTTAATGGAGTTTGCAAGCAGAATTTGTTATTAGAGGAACATGCTGCTAACTCCTGAAGAAGAATTCAATTATATGAATCAAAGAGAGACTAGAAATCTTTTCCATAGAAGAAGCATCAACAATCTTGTGTATACCCAAGTATTTATGCTATCAAGTCTCAACTAATAAAGCATGGACTATGGTTACTAAGGCATGCACTTGCTGAAGGTTTGCACATTGGATATGAAGCTAAGTGGGTCTGATTCTGTGGGAAGTACATCTTTAAGTGCACTTGAGCCAGAATGGTATTGGGATGGGTGACCTTCTGGAAAGACTGGATGCTTCACAGTGACATCACTAGTTAGTACATCATCTGAGATGCATAGAATCAAACATATTTTTTTGTGAAATTATATAAAATAATAAATGTGAAATGTGCAAACATTAAGATACATGGTGATTGTTTGAAGCAGTCATAGGACTTGATGAGTGCTTTCAAAGCTTGGTGATGAAATGAGTCAACTTGTACCCTTTTAGCAAGGACAATGAGTCATATTATGCTCTTAGTTGTGCACATCATATGTATGTAGGTCTTATGGTGGAGTATGCATTGTTACTCCATAATTGACTTAGGTATATCAAGAATGATTCACCAACACGTATTTATTTTTTTCTTATGTGCTGATCCAATGTTGTATGCTACTGAAGTTACCATACATAAGGCTGCCAGTTGATGATTGTTACAGGTTTATTGCTTCCAACTACATCATATATTTATCATGCAATTTTTTGCATGCTCACATACATGCCTGTAATGCTAATATATAAGGTTTCATATCCTTTCTGTGCTACCAGGAACATGGGATATTTCCCAATCAATGAGACAATTGCCCAGCAAAAATGTTTGCTGATTATTTATATTGTTTATGAGTGGAATCTACTCTTATTTGCTGGTATGATCAAGTACTGTGCTTGTAATTTACTGAAAATATTAATCATATGCTTTTCTAAATGATTGGGTTAGTTAAGAAACTACATGGAATGAATGCAAGCGAGTGAATAAACAAACATGAAAACAGAGATTAACACAAGAATTTACCCTACCGAGACTCAATGTGGTCAATTGTAAAACAACAATAGAGTGAAGTTATGCCTCCTCATCTCCATTATCATCTTGCAACTTTTAACAAGCAAATTTCTCAATTTGAACCTTCAAAATGCATTGTAGATTTTATTAGCATCTCTTCCATGCCCTAATAACTTGCCTTGTTGTGGATTACTTGCTATTTCAACATGCTTGACCACTGCTCTTAGCCATGCAGTTGTCTTCTATCCGAAGAAATCATCAAAAGAGGCAAGTCAGAAATCGATTCAACTTTCCTTTGTTTGCTTTGTTCAAATATTTTGTCCTACATGGAGTGAGTTTGTGCCAATTCAAACGTGACTAAGGGAACTTGCTGAATGTTGTATGGTTTATCTTAAGCCAAGCCTGCTGTGTGTAAAGATCCTACTAGGAAATTTGCTCACACACTTGCAATATTTCTTATTTTAAACTTACTGACATTTCATCAAACACTTTACATATAATCAAATATGAGGTATTCTTGAGTGCAAACACTAAGAGTTGCTGCTACTAGAATTTAAAAATCATAAATTCATAGCATTGTTCATGGATCTCACATGGACATTTCGTCAAACACTTAGCATGCAACTGTATCTGAGTATAACATGCAAAATTTCTTTGGCAAATGTATTATAGCATCAGCTCATAATTAATTTCCTCAATATTCATAACTCAATAACAAATTTCCACTAAATTACTAGAACCAATATGCATAAGATATTATTTAACCGATATGTGCATTGCTGTAGCAGATTGTCACATTCAGAAATTTCTTGATAACACCACAAAATATCTATGTTCCACGGTGTTTCGGGGATGGGGACGGGGGGACAGCAGGGGGCGTGTTTCCGGGACGTTTCCTAAGGGGCAATTTTTAGGGGACAGCAGGGGACGGCGACATACAAAATACACATATATATATGCTTTTTTCAAAATTTATTAATATATTAGAGAGAGAGAGGGGGGGAAAGAGAGATAGATATGTCAATAAATTAATAATTGATAACAACAATATCAATATGTAAATAAATCGCGAGAGTAGTACTATAACAGCATAAGAAATGTCATTAAAGCATTATAAAATTTATCACAGCAGTATCAAACATCAATAAAACCATGGTCTATCAATGTTCAAATGTCTTAAACATGTATCCAAAAGTCTCAAAGTTCAAACATGAAAATCAAAATATTAAATACAACAGTCTATGAAATTAAGCCTCATTTGGGCTATGAATATCCAAAGACTCAGAACTATCTATAGTGACTTAGAACTATCTATAGCAGTGTTCCACGGGCCTGGGGGACGGGGAAACGCGTTTCGGAGACGGGGGGACAAAGGGCCTAAGTTTGGGGACGGCGGGGGGACGGCGACGGCGGGGTGGTGGGGTGGTGGTGCTGATATAGTTATAAATATACTTATAGTACTTGAAAAACTAGTTTTGAAAGGATGTATAACAGTATAAGTTTATAACAATATAAGAATTACATTTCAAATGAAACTATAGGAAATTACTCAAATTACTAATTAGTAAAATTATAACATAGCAAAATTTGAAATACTAAATCTAAATACGAAGATATCTTGAATGCTAATTGCTAAATAAATTTTGACAAATGAAATTGTTTTTGTAAAATTGAAGGTAACTAGTGGAGAGTACCTAGAAAATCAAATGAATTCAATGGGAGTTTGTGGGCAATGCCCCTAATGGGTTTGAGGGTTAGCGCCCTTAGTGGGGTCAAGGGGCAGTGCCCCTTGCGGGGGTCTGGGGGCAACGCCCCCAGCGGGGTCAAGGGGCAGTGCCCCTTGAGGGGGTCTGGGGGCAGCGCCCCCAGCGGGGTCAAGGGGCAGCGCCCCTTGCAGGGGTCTGGGGGCAGCGCCCCCAGTGGGGTCAAGGGGCAACGCCCCCAGCGGGGTCTGGGGGCAGCGCCCCCAGCGGGGTCGAGGGGCAGCGCCCCTCGCAGGGTCCCGGGGCAGCCCAAATTAAGACCTCCAAACCCACACAAACCTTCATGGTGTACATCATTTTGCATTAACAATAAAACCCAAATTAAGACCATCAAAGCCAGACAAACCTTCATGGAACACATCTCCTAGTCTCCCAGGAAACTCCTGGGCGGCTCCCAAGAAACTCCTGGGCGTCTCCTAGTCTCCCAGGAAACTCCTGGGCGTCTCCCAAGGAGACTTGGAGACTTGGAGACGTCTCCTAAGGAAACTTGGAGACGTCTCCCCGTCTCCCCGTCTCCGGCGGCGCTTTGGTGGCGGTGGCTGGACGGCGGGGGACGCCAAGTACCCGTCCCCCCATCCCCGGGACGTCCCCGTTTCCGAAACGGGTCATATTTTGGGGGGAAACGCGTCCCCGTGGTTCACTGATCTATAGTGACTCAATGGAATATCTCTCTCCATCAAAATATTAAATACAATAGTCTACCAAATGATTACCATTCAAAATAAAAAAACGGCCATTTAATGGAGAGAGATATTCTTGTGCTTGAGAAACTCGTGTGCCTGAGCCGTGAGAAAATAAAATGAGTAATGACAAAAGGTTAATATTTTGACTCCTTTGAACTTTAGCCCAAAAAAATTATTAAATTAATCTTGGGAGAGATGGTGGACCCCGCGTGACCTTGGGAAGGAGAAATAAACTTTAAAAAAATTGAATTTTTTATTGTGTTTTTATGTTTGGAAGCTCTCAGCTCGTGGGGGACGGCTAGCCATCCTTGGTACAATTGGGGACATTTCCAACGTCCCCAATCCATACCGGGGACAAGGAACCGTCCCCAAACTGCCGGAAACGTTTCCTAGTGTTTCCTACTAACTTTGCTGTTTCGGGGACGGCAGGGGGATGTCCCCTTTGCGTCCCCCCGCCTCAGGGACGGCTAGGGACGGGGACAGTGGGTTTTGGGGCAGGGGACGCGTCCCCATGTAACCCTGCAAAATATAAATATTAATAAATTTAAATTGCTGACCTCTGATTTAGGATGATTGGCAGACCAATCAGCAATTAGAATATTCAATATTCTTTTGATCTTCTTTGATTGTACAACACCCCTTTTACTTGATACGGTCCCTACAAGAAATATACGACAGCTTTTTTGGGTGATGGTTTCCCTTTTGGAGGCTGCAATACCATTATAAGATCCCCACTTAATTTATACCCAACTTTTTGCAATTACTCGTATGTTTTTGGGTACAGAAATTTCGACCAATAGTTTGAATATGTCTCAATTCAAAAAATTTTGGAATTTCTTGTAGTATTTGTTCAACCCCCAAATCTTACTCACAAATATCATTCAATTCAATACACACACGACTCTGCATTTTAACTAAGTGTATTTCCTCATTTAGAAATAAACATTATATCCGTGGACTGTAATGGAAATTACATATTATTATTATTATAAACACATACTGCTGACTTGTAGCTTGGCGTTTGTCCTTAGCTATTGTGGAAGTTCAAAATGAAATTGCTGTTGCCACCAATAGATGCCTAATTGGCATGCTGTCTGATAATTAATCTTAATTAATGCATCTCTTGGGTTTAAATGCCTGGCAGTGCTTAGAAAGCAAGTATCTTTGCATTCGTTTATATACTCCTTTGGCTTTATCCTTCCTTGGCGTCACCTTAACAATCACCTCTAATCTCCTATTTACTCCCAAACTCTTTAGTTGGCCGTATGAATTAAAGTTGGCATATTTTACTTCTGATTCTCCAATTTCTAAGCTCCACTTAGCAGCAGTGGCTTATGGGAAATGAGGCGTCACTAATTTTGAACCTTGTTTAGTGACATGGCAAGGGAACCTCTGAGTGGTGGATTTAATTAAACAAGCCCGAACTATCCAACCTGCATTAGCTTTTCATGTGGTGCAGTGCCCTCTTTAAATCACGATTCCTTGTAAAGGAATGTGGTGAGTTCCTTTCATTGAAGTGGCTGACTCCTTATCGGTTGATGGAACATTTCTGAGTATAATTGTGGGTCAACTCATGTATGGCGGCGCTAAGGAATTGAGCACAGCCTTTAACTCTCCCACACATGATTCTTATAGGACGTGGCACCGATTATAAAGGTGGCGTGATTACCTTTGAATAAGCCGACACTTGATTCCCTTATACCATTCGATGCACGACTTTGCTTATGACTGGGAATGAATAAGATTGTAATTGTAATCACCTCCTTCATAGGTAGTTGCGGCCCAAAGAATATTATAAAATATTATAGTATTTGATCTTCCAGCTAGTGCACCTCACACCCATGTTCTCATATATATATATATATTGCAGGTATGGTATTCATGAATGATCCTCAAACTCATGTACCTACACCAACCATGTAACCAAACATTATTCTGAGTAAATAAATTATCTACCTGATTCTGAAACTTGATCAATATCTCTAAAATTTGTCTTGGTAGAAGACCTCACAAATTTTCCCACAATGAATCCCAACTGTGAATTCTGAAATGAATCCACCCAATTGGGTTCATCCAACCCACCAGCTCAAGGATTTTCGTTCTTGAGTCTTCTGAAAGCTATGCTCTCAAAATTTGCTCCCGATAATAAATTTTTCAAGATATCAATGAATTCCTTTTTACCACCTTTTATAGTCCACCACCTCTTAATATTTAAATATTAAATGTTTTGCTCCACTAAAGTAACATTATTTAATATTTTCTCCATCCATTTAATAAAGTCACTTTAATAATTATTTAATTAATTAAATATAAATGTCCAAAATATTATTTTAGGACAATTTAATATCTAATTAATTAAATTAATCTCAGCTGGTGATACTCGGAAAATGGGGACATTATAGAGGAGGCACATATGAAATAGCTACAAGTGATGCCTTCGTGAATGCTTCTCAATAATGTGGTGATTGGGCAACAATGAACGAGATGCTATTGGAAAAGTAATTTGCTAATGGCATCTTTTTCTTCCTGATTATTTGAGATGTTTATTATAGCATCAATCCTCAGGACAGGCTTTTGTTTTCCATTAAGTACCTCTCTTGTATGAGTAATGTTCATAGGTTGACTAACAATCCCAGCTATTGATTGGCTAATAAAATGAGCAGGTGGATATTTCTTGTAAGGTTGAAGGATCTGAATATATATGGAATAATTGAATCGTCTCACCTCTCTTGTCAAGTTTAAGATTAAGACAACTGTTCACATCTTCTCTAGGTGTATGTAACAAATGTGCATTAAGCTTGGTATAACTCTCCTTGAAACTTTTAATGTATAGGACTTATAGGTGTTGCCTTGAGCTGCCTTATTTTTTTATTTTTCCAAATATTTAATAACAAATTGTGGAAGGGGTTTCTTGGGATTAAAGGGTCCTTTGGCAAAGTGTTTTAGTAGGTGGTACAAGCAATCAAATTGGCTTTCACTCCTAGTTGAAGGCCCCTCATCACCCACATCATTCCTACTCTCACTTCCAAAATTATCCCCATTTGATTTTCTATTTGATGGTGACCCTTAGGCATAGGCATCTCCATCTCATTTTCATTGCTAATGTTGTCAATGTGTTTTTCCCAATCAAAAACATATCCAAAAAATGCAAACAAAACAAAAGACAAGCTAGATTTCAATATAAAACAAAAAGAATCCTAAGTAAATTGTTATTATAAATACCTCTGCTATATGCTCCTTGAATGCTTGTAATGCATTTTTAATCTCCTCTTGTAGTGCCTCCTCCTTGCTGCTTTTTTTAAACAGTTTGCTGGTTTTTTTGTTTGCATGTGCATTCTTGTTTTACTCCAAATGGGCTTGGTTTAGGGGTGGGAATGTTGAAAAGGGGTGGTGGGGCACTTGGCACTTCTTTTTTGTTATTCTATTTTGTGGTTTTTTTGGTAAAGGGATATAGGATGTTGTTGGAGATGGCAGGATGCTCCAAAACCATTGAAGGGTTGGCTTGTGTCCCCAATGGAATTTTCTTTGTTTCCCGATTCTTATATGAAATATGGGGAATGTTTTTAAAATGTCCCCCACCTTGGTAGTCCTACTGGAAATGTCATTGTCAAAAAAATTGGTCAGAGATGGCAAGGAAATGTTTCCTAGCTGCCCCTAGTTATTGGAAACAGGGAAAAAGGAGACTAGAGGTCGGGAGACTCAAGTATTGCAAGAAACATGTTTCTGGGGAACTCTGCCTCAAAGTGCGTGAATACTTGAGTGCATAGTGATGGATTTCAAGCAATACTAATTGTTGTTCCTCAAAGCAAAAAGTAAGAGTGAAGAAGCATAGTGGTTTTCAATCATATACTTTGATTGCAACATTTTTTCTTTGTTCTTTGAAAATTAATTATTTCATTCCATAATTTTGCTGTAGACCTACAGTGGTGTAGACTGCAGCAGCAAAAACTGTTCTTGGGAATAATTTGGCAAACCAAAAGATAAAGATTTTTCAAATACGCTGCGATTTAAATTGGGAAAAATTGGGTCAGGGTTTTTGAAAAAAAGAAAAATTTGCCACAGTAAAAAAATCGGATTAAATTACCAAAAAACAGAGTATTTGGTAGATGCAGTTTTCAGTAATAAAGTGGTCAAACAATTCTGAGCAATTGCGAAAATATGGCAAAATATTGTGGAGGTTTGATGTTATCAAAAAATTGTCCACAGGGGCAAGCAGTGAGAAGTCATGATTTCTGGCTCATTGTCCATAGTTTTGGGTTTGATTTTGTATTTAGAGCTTTTAAGTGAAATGTTTTGGAAATTCTAGACTTCTTTATATTCAAATATCAGAGAATGTAGATTTGTATAACCTGTAATATCATGCCAAGAGCTAATATTTTTTACATATGACTTTGTAGCATCTCTTTCAAAGAAACTTAAACTGTTGGGTAAGGCTCCATACATTTTGAACTCTCCTTGTTTTATTGATTTTATTAAAATGGAGAAGGTAGAGAAGGGAGATACATTTGTTAGTTTCGATGTGGTTTCCTTATCCAGTAGATTTCCAGTTGCCGAAATTGTATGGATTCATGGTACTCTGCTTGGTGCTGATGCAAGTAACCTGGTTTTGAGCTGTGTTTGAGGTTCTCCATTTTCTTCCATTGTTGTAAACCTATTTATGAAGAAGCTTGAAGAGGTTGCACTCCTTTCCTCTCCTCTGAACACACTTTGGTGGATGTGGCTTGTTGCTGACACCTATGCTCTTTAGTGAGATGGGGGCAAAATTCTAGAAAGTGTTCCAGGGTCACATTGATAACATTTGCATAGTTATTGAACTTACTAAGGAGGTGGAACATGATGGTCGGTCGTCTTTCTTAGATGTGTTGAAGGTTTTGAATCCGGTTGGTTCTTTTTTTAAACAGGTTTATAGGAAGGAAAGTCATACAAATCTCTATCTTTAATCCTTTTTACATCATCACCAGTCTAGAATTTTGGTGTCCTTAATACACTTGCTACTGGATTATTGAAGGTTGCAGATGAGGAGAAGTTTTAGCAGGAGGATGTAGGTTGAAGAGAATGGGTACACAGAAACAGTTCAGAGGGTTTCCAGTTATTAAGATACGGGGCTAGAAGTTCAGCCCCATGCTTATTAACCTGTGTCAGATTAGTTTGAACAAGATTGCTAAGATCCAAAAAAGGAAGATTAACAAGATGAAACCTTTCTTGAAATCAATTAACAGCCCAATTGATCTGAAGGGGAAGGTGGAATGTATTGTGATTCCATGCTCATGCAGGAGGCCATATGTTGAAGAATATGGAAGAGCTTTTTAAACAATAATGAATGAGCATTGCAGACTCGATGTTATTCTGGTTCAAAAATCACCCTTGGCAGAGCATTTCTCCTCCATAAAGCACCAAATCTGCCTGGAGAATTTTGTGGAAGAAGAACATGTTTCGAAGCGTCAAATAAGGGAGGTGGTTGAAATTGCTGTGAGGCTAGATAATTTGATAGAGATGATGTATTGGGATTTAATCATTCCTGTATTTGCTTCATTCTGATTCTTAGGGATGAACAATTTTAGTGGGTTAAGCATTTAATGTTTTATCTCTATTTTCTTAGAGTTGCAAGCAATTATAGCCATTAAAATGTGACCTCAACTGCTGTATCTATATGCAGAGTTATCCCTATAAGGAATTCCATGTTATGAAGTCCATTGCTTTCCTTGTCTTGGTGAAGGACCAATGGAGTGTGGTTGGAAACATTGATATTAAAAAAATTGTCTTATTTTTGCTAGAAAACATTCTTAATAACTATAATCTCATCTGAATGTGGCAACTTACCTAGGCATCTCTGCAAAAATAATAAGAGTTTTAGAAACTCATAAATACTATGAGTTAACTGTTAAATCTTAAGTACTAATTGTTGGTTAAATGATTTGCTTAGGGGGTAAAATTGGATTTTTTTTAATAGGGCATGAATTTTGAAACAAGTATTAGGAGGGTTTGAAATAAATTCTTAGAAAATTATTTTTTGCATTATCATGTTGTTTGGTGTGGACTCGCTACCTTGAGCATCTGTAGGTTCATGAAGACGTTTACATTTCATGTATAGAATGTTAGTGTCATGCGATATTTGCAATTCTCTAGAGTGTTTCACCTTTCATGAATAGGGATAAGGAGATGTGGTCAGATGAGACTAATGGGATCGCCAAATTTCATGGTGTATAATATAATCTCACTTATATATATATATATATATATGTTCTGTCTCCTGAAGTTCAGGGATCTCACTTACTAAATATATATGTATGTATGTTCTGTCTCCTGAAGTTCAGGGATCTCACTTACTATATGTTGTACCCAAAATTAAATTTTTGCTTCAATAATGCATTTTGATTAAAATGGTCTAAGTCTTGTAAAATTGTTGTCAAAAGTCAGTTTTAGGTCAAACGAAGCATGGGCTTTTTGTGGGTTTATTGTCCAAAGGATACTGGCAAATTTTGAAAATTTTGAAAATTAGGGTTTTCAGGCCCCTATTTTTAGGAAAAACCCTAAAAATTAGGATCTTTCCAGAATTGACTGAAAATAATTTTGATTGGCTTATTTCACTTTACGATCACACTGGTCAAGTCAAAATCAAGAAAAAGTCAATTTTGCTCTGGTGGGTCTATTTCACTTTTTCAGGAGAAAAGTTAGGACCTCCAAGGTCAACAATTGTAATGACCCTTGCAAATTTTGCCTTTAATTTTCAGTTTTCGATGCTTTGTAATTTCGTCAAACAGTTGCTGTGCAAACTCTTTTCAGCTAGAAATAGACTTCTCTTTGGCTTTTCTCATTCAAGGATCAAATATGCATAAAGACTAAATGATTACAAATGCGTTGAGGAATGGAATGCAATGTTTTCACTGATTTTTCCAAGACTCTAAGTAACAGAAATGTAAGTACAACAAGTAAGCCCTTAATGAAAACCTAGTACAGCCATGAGGCATTTCTACAATCATTTTCCATGCAAACTTCCAACCTCATCATTTATTGAAATGCAATCTTAACTCAGCTCTTACAATGCTTTGCCAATGATCATGGATGATTTTGCAATATTACAATGCCAATACAATAATGTTTGACAGTGCAGACCTGAATGTAACTGTGACTACAATAATGATAATGCTGTATAGACAGCAATTACATTGATTGCAAATGCAGACCCTAAACCAGTTTATACAATGCAAATATAAAGAAGAACCTGATAATTGCAAGTGTACTGACTGGCTGTGACTGAAGAAAGCTTGTGTCCACTCCCAGCTGCCTCAAATTCTACAAGTCATCATTAACCAGCAAGAGGTCAATTCTTCTCATAATGCAAGCCCCAGTGATATCTGATAGTTGCAAGTGCACTGTTTTTGGGCCTCCAAATGGCCGCGCCTAGGATGCTGATAGAAGCACGCCTTCAATAATTTGATACTCATCTAGAGTCGAAATATTCTGATATTAAAATGCAGCACCTATAATGTTTGATATACTGCAGCTAAAATTGAACCAAAACAAATACTATCAACCTCAAAAATCGAACTTGATTGTGCCACGACTTTCTCCAGCAATGAAATCGTCCCAGTAAATACCACAATATGCTGCGCCCTGAGCTCTCTTAAAGAAACACAGTTTCTCCATATGAAATCGATTGCCAATGATGCAATTATTTTCTTTCAAAATCGAATTCCTCCAAACAGCTGAAACTTCAAATAAATCGAACTCCTTGTAACTGAAAATAATCTTAAAAAATCTGCAACTATCTCCACAAATCGATTTTCTCCTTTGCTTCACAAATTTGGTCATAGACCATTAAATTTGTCAATGATGCTCAGGTAGGAAATTTAAAGTAATCTCCTCCACTCGTGATTGCAACAATACATCAATTGTTGCAACTCTCCAATTTAATAAATCAACTATTCCATTAATTCAAAACTCCTTTCAGAAGTGCAATAATACATCAGCTATTGCACCAATTTAAATTCCTGCAATGAAGCACCTTTAGAAACCTTGGATGGATTCCTCCACAATCTCTAGCTAGGGTTGATCTTTCACAACCGAACGTGGTATCCTAGAGTCTTCAAACCCTCGGACCTGAAAAAGCCTTCAAGCTCTTCCCAACTGAAATGAGAAATGAAAATCCAAGCATGCTCAAAAGGCTAGCTCACAACTCCTTATAAAGAATTCTTTTGATCTTCTAGAAAGATCCTCCAAGAAGCTTCCAGAATAACATTTCCAAAAGTGACATTATAATATTTTATTTTCACTTAAGTCAGTTCTTAAATATTATTTAAGCGACTTTATAATTTATTCTTTTATTTAATTAAATTAATCAATTAAGTCATCCTTTTGAAATATTATTAATTTTTGGACAACTTAATCAATTAAATTAATTAAGTCACTTCATCACAAATTTGGGGACATTAAAGTCCTCCCTTCCCAAAGATTGCTTGCCCTCAAACAATCCGCAATTGCAAACTATCTCAATTGCCACAACATCTAATACCTGAACAACAAACCATCTGTGCCTGTCCACCAACCTCCCGGATCCCAAATGATCTTGAAAAGAACTCCAACCAGCATCCTCTGAATATAGCTGAAGCTCCTAACACTGTCAAGTCCTATCAATCTGTGAGGCTAACCACCCAACAAGTAAATTCCTGGATCCCATGAATAAATTGGAAAGCCAACACCTGACGGCTTCTGTTGTGCCACTCTGATAACCTCAAAACCCCAATTGTAGCAAGTCTCTAAGTCCTGATTCAAAAGCCAAAGAGAAGTCTTTTTCTAGTTGAAAAGAGTTTGCACGACAACTGTTTGACGAAATTACAAAGCATCGAAAACTGAAAATTAAAGGCAAAATTTGCAAGGGTCATTACAGTGGTATTAGACAAGCAGAATACAATCACTATTCTCCAAATTTGGTCAAAGACCATTAATTTGCAATGAAGCACCTGTAGAAACCCTGGATGGATTCCTCCACAATTTTCAGCTAGGGTTGATCTTTCACAACTGAACCTGGTATCCTAGAGTTTTCAAACCCTCGGACCTGAAAAAGCCTTCAAGCTCTTCCCAAATTGAAATGAGAAATGTAATCCAAACATACTCAAAAGGCTAGCCCATAGCTCCTTATAAAAAATTCTTTTGATCTTCTAGAAAGATCCTCCAAGAAGCTTCCAAAATAACATTTCCAAAAGTGACATTATAATATTTTATTTTCACTTAAGTCACTTTTTAAATATTATTTTAAGTGACTTTATAATTTATTCTTTTATTTAATTAAATTAATCAAGTCATCATTTTGAAATATTATTAATTTTTGGACAACTTAATCAATTAAATTAATTGAGTCACTTCATCACAAATTTGGGGACATTACAACAATGGTAGATGGCCAGATACCAAGTGTTGAAAACTAAGCCTCAAACGCACCACAAAAGATTCTATGGCGAAAGTATTAAATATTAAATGTAATATTAATGGTCATCTTATTTAACTTAATGTTTAGCTTGAGTTTCAGTTCGCCTATAATCACACCTCCGTGAATATAGCCTTTTTTGTTTGCTTTTGTTTCTTTCAGTTCATTGTTTGTTAACTCTTTCAGTTACGTTCTGTTATCTCCCTAACTTTGAGGGTTTGTAAAGTGTATAAGAGCAAGGCTCTTCTATCAATAAAGGAATCTCATTAATCTGATAATTTACACAACATGGTATTAGAGCTGCATGACCCTGGTTAGTTGTGTGAAGTTTTTTAGGATTGAGGGTTTTGTTTTGATTGTTTTTATGACCTTTTCTCACCAGAAAGATTGTGTTCGTTTTTCTTTTTGGGAAAATCTCGTTTGTATTTCCATGGCGACTTGTCTCCTGCTCATCGGGCATCGTTTCTAGTGTCTTTGTATTTGCTCGACTTCACCGCGACCTCCTGACTCAACCCAAAGATGCTCAAAAAGATGCTTCATGATGGAGGGGATTTTCGAAAGGTGAAAATGCTTGAAAATTTTCTAACTCTGGAGCATAAAAGCGCCCCTGCTAGTCAAGGGCGCCCAAGGTTTCAAAGGCACAAATCAACTTTTCGGGATTTGTCACTTCTAAGAAGTCTCCTCCTGAATTCTTCCAGCTTCGTGATTAACCTGCCAACTAGTCCAGGAGAACTATCTTACGCCCAAATTTGAAGGTCAAATGAAGAACGAAGGAAGACAAAGGGAAATGAAATTAGTCAAAATTAACACTGATGGGGAAAAGCGCCCCTGTTAGCCAGGGGCGCCCAAACTTTTGAGGCACCAAATGCAACTTTTTGAGAAAATGACATCTAAGATGTTTGTCTTAGACTTGATCAGGCTTCGCAATGAGTCCGTCAGCGGATTAATCAGAGTTGCCAAACTATCGGAATCAAGAGTTAAACAAAAGGATTTAGTTAGTCAAATTATGAGTTTAGAGCATAAAAGCGCCCTTGCTGGCCAGGGGTGCCTAGGGTTTTGAGCCCTCAAATGCAGTTGCTAGGGTTTTCTAAAATATTCATCTTGTTCGGGATTCTTCAAGCTTTCCATTGGATATCTTAGCCCGATCAAAAGAATTGTTAGTAGCTGGTAGTCGCAGATTGAACAAAGAACGGAGCACGAAGAACAAAATTAGAAAGTTGTAAGAATGGTTAAGTTTGGCAGTAAAAGTGCCCCTATCGGCCAGGGGCGCCCAAGATTTTAACATGTCAAATGCAGTTTTTAGGGTTTATGTCCTCTAAGAGATCATGTTTAGTTTTGATCCAGTTCCGCAGTCAATCTGTCAGCTAGCTCAGAAGATTTGTCAAGTGCTGGGAAATGCAGATTGAAGGGAGGTGAAAATCAAGTTTGAAATGGTGAAAATCTTTGAAAATTTTCTCTGTCTAATGAGCAAAAGCACCCCTGTTAGCCAGGGGCGCCTAGAGTTTTGATGATCTAGGAGTCAAAATTATGGTTTGCTACCTCAAGAAGTTCCTTTTTAGTTTTGATCCTGCTCTTCAACGAGACTGTTAGTCAGTCGACTGGATCTGTTAGTCATTCAGAAACAATGATCAAACAGAGGCTTCAGTGATGTTTGCAAAGGCTAAAAATTGAAAATTTCAAAAAGTTTCTAGTTTGGAGAAGTTGTCGTCCAAAGTCAAACTTTGAATTGAAGATATTTTTGAAGTGAAGTGCATGCCTTGGCCACCCTAAAATTTAGCGATTTTTCAACTGAACTTAAATTGAGGATAAGTCTTCAGTTCCACCTCCAAATTGAATTGTTAATTCCTTCATTTTTCTTGCATGCTGTGTCCTTTCTCTTTTGCATGATTTTTGGTGCCTAATTATGGATTAGTCTTTATTCTGTTGACTAAATGGAGGTCCAATGAGGTCGCTTCATTCCTAAATTTAGGAATTAATTTCATGTGATGTCTCTATTCATAAAATTTATTTAAATAAGCATTTGGGCGTCCATTTTCTTCATCATAGGTTGAAGATGAGTTCATCTTTTCTCATGCAAATAGGATTTGGAGGTGCTACAAGAGGAATTTTTCTATGTTCTTTGCAATTCTAGGTTCAAATTGCACAGAGGAATATTTTTCCATGCTTCATCTTTACAACATGTTCTTGCCAGGAATTCATTAGATTGGTTTTATATAGAGGCATTTTTCTTGAGGATTGAAAGATGCAGTTGATAACTTCTATCTTCTCCCCCTCTCATTTCTTCTATTCTTGTCTTAGGTTTTCTCTCGCATGTCCAAGTAAATGATATCTTTTTCAAAATTTGAGAATCTGGGCTCGTTCAACACAGCGTTGGCAACAAAACCCACGTTCTAGATTTTTTTCTAGAAAATTGCCCCGCTGCTCCCTATTTTTAGGGTTTTTGAAAAAAGTTGTCAGTTTAGAAAACGAAGAAATTGGGTTTGTTTAGCTCTCGGTGCGAACAAAACCCATGTGCCATAATATTTTGGAAAGAAAAAGCTTCTGCAGCGCCGCTACCCCTTGCAACTTCTACCCTGAGAGGTCATTGCATGTCAAAGGAAAAATCATTTTTTTGAATTTCTAATGAGTTGGGTCGGCTTAGAAATATATTCTCTACGAAACCCACGTCTCAAAAATTTTCGTAAAAATTGCCCTTTGACAGGGTATTTTTAGCGTCACCAGAAGCTATTTTTGGCCGCACTAGAAAAAGTTGTCAAAACATACCCAAGTTTACAGTTAAAAGTCTAGTTTTTCAGAATGCAATTCGATACAATTGAATAAAAGACCAAATCAGTCTTGATTCATGACTTCTTGAAATTTTTTGACACAGACTTGTGCCATGTTCATCCAATGATTAAATTGAGCACTTTGGAAGGCGTAGATAGTACTACAGTCAAGCATCTTGATCACTCCGAGTTGTTGGAGGCAGCTTCTATTCCCATTATAGTGTTAGATCTCGAGTTTGTCATTGCATGCATCAAGCATTACGACCCTTCTACACGACAAATTCAATCAACGGATGGGCGAGTTGTTTGTAGCCTCAAGCCGAGAGATGTTGAAAAGTGTTTTGCCATTCCACCCCGTACAGATAATTGTGTCATAGTCATGGATGAATGTGAAAAGATATGGCATGCAGATAAGGATAGATCCCAAAAGGTCGCTCAAAGGTGGTTTAAAGAGCAATGAACTAATTTGCCAAAGAAGTTTGGGCGTGGAGATTTCAAAGATGAGATTGCTATCGAAATTACCTTGCTCAACCGGATCACAGGCCAAGAAGAAGCTGATAGGTTTCGGCCATGGATGTTTTATGTCATCTCTCAAATTGTCAATAATAAAGAACATTTTGATTGGCACTATTGATCAGTGAACTTCTTCACTAGCAAATCACGGGATTTCTCAAGCTCGATGAGTTTCATATGGTTTCACATCTCGTCTATCTAATTGCTTTCCAAGGCAATTTTAGAGTTTTAAAACTGTTGGAACTCTTGGTGTCCAATGTGTGCATGAATACTTTACATAGTTGGACTTCTCGCGAGCTGAACAGGATTTCAAGCAGGTGAATGATCATTTTCTGATAAAGATAGTGAGAGATCTTGACAACAAGATGCACATAAGGATTTCAGCGGATGCCAAATCAGGAATGGTGAATTGGGTTGATTGGTTTGTCCAATTTCCCACATTCACCTACATTAGAGTGTATGGTTTCTCAGGAGAACCTTTGATGCTACTAAGATACCCATCTGACAAAGTCTTGTTCATGGAGTTCTTGAGACAAGTTCATGAGGTTCATTCTTTTCTACGCAATCGGCATAAGACAACATTCACTTTTCCATGTGGATTGGGCATATACAAATGCAAATCAGTAGCCGATTGTAAGTTGATGAACAACGAATTGTCAAAGCTTCATCTCAAATACCTCAACGAAAAGCGTTCGTATGATCTTTTGGGCCTCTTTGCAGCTCGTTTGAAGTGGAAGCATTCACACAAGCCAGCACTTGAAGACTTTTGGGTCAATTGTGAGGATGAATTCGAAGTACACAGGCGCCATTATTGCAGACTCACTCTTACTCAACTTGCTGATTTCTTATCAAAAGATGTTAAAGGTTTGTCGGATGACGATGGAGAAGTTCTACTTGCTACATTCGTTAAAGATCAAATTACTCTCCATCCCTTTTGACAACTAGATTGGTATGCCAAAGAGAGCACTTCAGTCAAGGATCTATCGATCTGAATTGTCAAGACCAGTATGCTTTTCTTGGACGGCAAGAGGAGGCGGATGGTAGTCCCAGTTTTAGAGCCGCCCATTATACATTCTTATCTACCTTCCACATCAAGATCAAAACCCAGACAAAAGACGTGGAGTAATCTGCTCGAAGAAGATCAAGAAACAGGTGCACATAGAGTAGAATCCTGATGCTGAGATTGTCATTGAGGTTGCTACACCGTGTTGTGACCTATTTCACACATTTCCCCATTGCAAATGGGGACCCTAGTAGTTTGCTTTTTAGGGCTTTGCCGTTGCGCTTCAGTTTCATTTGATATTTGTTTGGGGGTTTAGAGTTTGAGTTTTTGAATGGTCACCCGAGTCAAGCGAAGAATTTGAGCCTGAATCATTGTGCAAACATCATCATAGTGCTTAGGAGGCTCGAGGGACGAAGATCGACTATCGTTTCAGTCAATTTTGACATCTCCTTTTTGGGGATTTCCCCTCCGGACCCCCTATTTTTTAGGGAGTTCATTTTTGGCATTTTTGGCCCATGTTGGACTTCCTATTTTTTAGGGGCTATTTTTGGAAAGTTACTATTTTTGGAAAATTTTCTATTTTTGGCAGGGTTTCCATCTTTCGAAAGTGCCTAGATTTCAAAAAACCAGTTAGAAGTCCCAAAAAACCAATGGAAAATCATTAAAAAATTTGAAAAAATCCATGAAAAAGTCTGAAAATCATGGTGAAAATTGCCTAAGTATGGAGATATGTGTTCATGAAGGCATGGAAGGGAGGCTGGAAAGTCTGCCATAGGAAGATGAAGCAATGGAATAAGTTCTTGCCAAGTCTGCCTTGAAGACAAGAGTGAATGGCATGGCAATGAGGAAAGTCCGCCCCATCATGGCTCAACTTAAAGCTAAGTCTGCCCTTGGAAGAAAGTTTGGATGGCATAAGCCAAGGCAAAGTCCGCACACCTTTATGGCTTGACATAATGCAAAGTCCGCCCAGCTGAAGAAGACATGGCAAGAGTGAAAGTAAAGTCCGCCCCAAGACAATGGCTTGAGAATAAACAAAGTCCGCCCAGCTTAGGAGACATGACATGGCTTAAACATGAACAAAGTCCGCCATATAGAATGTGAAGTGGCTTGAACATAGGCTAAGTAAAAGATGAATGGCAAGACTATAGGCTAAGTCTGCCCTTGGAAAAATGTGAATGGCTCAACACTATGGAAAGTCCGCCCTATGCCTTGGCAAAATGGAAAGAAGCAAGTCCGCCATACTTAGAGAAGTGGAAAAATCGAAATTTTGCGTAAGCTTGGACATTGGAGCATTAAAATGTTAAATGATATGCCTTGAAAATGAGAAAATTTGCCAGAGACATAAGGAGTCATGAAAAATTATGGCAAAATAAAATGGAAGAAAAGATGTCTAAGGCAAAGGCAAGAAAATAACTTAGAAAAATCAAATTCGCATTAGATAAAAAAATAATAAAAATGCCATAATAATTGAAATAAACGGGTTGGAAAATGACACATGAAAATAATTATTTTAATTATTTTAATTTTAATTTTCAACACCCAAAGAGATAAAATTTGAATTTTTCTCTAAGACTCAAATTTGGAAAAGGACAAAAAAGACTTCACTGAACTGGTGCTAGACTTAGAAACTTTCCCGGAGACTGATGTTGAAGATAAAATTTGCCATTCGGAAGCTGAGTGCAAGCCAAGTTCGAACTTGATTTAATGGAAACAACTGGATTTTGCTAAATGAGTCGAACTTCTCATCTTTATAATTGAATTTGCTTTTCATTTTTCAATCATTCAGTTTTCGAAAGCGAAGTTGTGAGAAGAAATTTTGGCTAAGGCAAGAAAGTTGAGAAGTTTGAAGCAAAGTGAAGGAAGCGAATTCATACCAGCCAGCACTGTGATCTTGTCTATTTTATTTTTTCCAGAGTATCAGGCAGATTTACTTTCTTCACTTCATTCTGGCACGAAAAACTTCATTCATCTAGTGGATAAATTCTTTCATTTCCAACATAATCTTTCACGAAGTTTGATTTGTCACTTAGCTGGAATATTTTTTCAAGTAATTTAATTTTAATTTTAATATTCTTTTTGTATCTTCTTGCAGATTTATTTTCAAGAGAATAAAAATGAAGTTCGCCAATAAGGGTTCACAGCCACAGTCCAAGATCAAATCCAAATGGGAAAACATTGTGGACAATGACCTCGGCCATGTTGACTTTGATGATTTTAAGAAAATAATGTACGGAAGTGATGGATTTTTACCTACGCCAATTGCAGGAAGGATGATGCGCAACGGTATTGTTCATGCAGCTGGATTTCCGCTAGCAAAAGAATGTCCAGAGCTCATGGTAGAGTGTGCATTGCATTATAATGCACAAGAAAGACAAATAGAGGCACCTGATGGAAGAGTACTGGCATATTTGACTGAGCCAACCATACAAGAGACATTTGGAATTCCAGCTTACCACCGGACATCTTATCGAACGGGGGATGATGCACGAAAACTTTATGAAGATCAACAAGCCCTCTGTGCATCAAATATGAACAAGTCCTAGTTGGAAAAGCCCAGACCTACTACCAAAAAGATGCCGAAGAAATTGTCCAGAACTAATTTTAAAGAAGAATACAGAGATATTGTCTTATTGCTGAACAAAATGGTAGGCAATCCTCAGGGTGCGCCTTTTGAAACCTAGATGTATTATTTCATTGATGAAATAACTTCTGGAGTGAAAATGTTCAACTAGTCAAGAATGATCAGTGACAGTCTCTACGAGTAGTTGGTCAACTTGGAAATAACCAAAACCTTTCATATGAGTTCTTATGTCATATATCTGCTTGCAAGGACCTACAATTATGCTGGCTTGATTTGCGAAGGTGTAGTCGGCAATGGCGAAGGAGAGTTCAAGTCCTACGATTGCTATCCGCAGTTGTAGTTGAAGGAGAAGTCACACTTCAGATGGGCGCATGATGCCTTTCTTATGTATATCACTCGAATTCTCCAAGGCGGAACACATCAGAGGCTCACCCGTGAGGCCAAAAGTTTGATCGGCAGATATGGATCCTGGTTCATCCAGTTTCCCAGATTTACATACATTAGGATTCAAGGATTCACAGGTCGCCCATACAGATTGCCAATCTATCCTACCAACAAAATGGTTTTGCTAGAAGTTCTGAGGCAATTGGAGACATATTAGAATATCCAAAGGCCAAAGCAGAAAGCAGCTGTCACTTTTCCACTCTTCATCGGCAATATGGAAGAATCATGTCCATCGGCGCAAGCGGCAGAGAGTGCTCGATTGGAGATACAAAGATACCCGTTCATATCCTACAAGCCCAGAGTTGACTTCGATCCACTTCATCACATTGGAACTGTGGACGGAGGGAAATATAAACACAAAATTGACTTAGAAGACTTTTGGGCAAATGCCATTGATGAATATGACGTAAGAAAAAGACTGTGGTCAAGGCTGCCGCTGGATATGGTAAGGACGACAAAACTCTTCCGAGTACCTGATCAGCTGGATGATGATGGAGTATACATGTAGCTGGGCTTTGATGAAAGGCAGCCGCTTCCTCCTGTTAGGTGGTCTGAGCCCGAGTTTGGTGACCTGACAACATTCAAGAGGCTTGTGTTCAAATATTCCCAATGGTGGACGGACCAGCAAGTGCAAATTTTGCAACAAAGGAAGGTGCCATTTACATACAATTTAATGGGTGAGGCAGAGTCTTGTTCCTCAAATGCCGGTGCATCTCATGGAGGTGAACCAACGGGCGCTGCCAACCTGAATAAGAGGAAAGAGATTGATGACTCTGCAAAACAGAACAAGAAGAAAACAACAGATGAAGGACCCGCTCAAAAGAAGCAGAAATCCAAGCCCCTTCATTCGGCTACATCCAAAAATATAGATGAAATATTGATCATGGAAGAAGAGTCATGGGAGCAAGTCATAATTACCTCGCCAATTTTGGAAAGAGATATGGAGCCAATGCAATTGGAAGATGATGATCATCCCTCTCCTATAGGCACGAAGATTCTGGAGTTGGACAATGACATGGATATCATGGAATCCAGGAGGACCCATCCGTGCAAGAGATTCAAGATATGCCAGAAGTTTAGGATATGCAGGACGTCCAAGATCATTAGGAAGATGGAATTGAACAGTCAACCATCCTAGATTGGCTGAAAGAGAGACTAAAGATAAAGACGCCAGTAGAGGTACCAGAAGAAGATGACACCGCAGACTTCTTGGCGAGGCTAGAGCAAACTGCCACAAGAAAGCTAGCCAAGAAATTTTCTGCCATACAAAGAGATGAGGCTGGTAACCGCACAGTGCAGATTGCAGTGCCTACAGTTGATAAATTCCAAGACGAGATTGCCCCAAACGAATATGCCATCACAACTATTGATATTGGTCCGACAACAAAAGGACAAGAAGTTGAGGACTTGGATAATTCTGTTGCCACCATCAAGACTAGGCTGGAGAGAGAAGTGGCGAAGAAAAGGGAATATAAAAGAGAGATTGAGCGTCTGAAAGAATATATCCAGCATTTAACCAGGCCACTCAATCAAGGTGACCAATCAACACCTCCATTTCCAAACTCTTCACAGGAACTGGTCAGAAGTTTTGAAGAGGAGTTGACGATTGCCAGGGAAACCAAGGAATGGATGGTAGGAAAGAAAGAAGAGGCAATGGCATTCGCAGAGAAGTTGGCATATGTTTATGAGCAAACTTCCTTTCTGCTATCATGAGTTGCAAACTTGGCTGAAGCATGGGATGGCCTCCAAGACATCCAAAATAAAATTATCCCATGTCTTCAAGAAATAAAGGGCATGCCAAAGTAGAGATTGATTGATGAGAAGATTATCGAAGCTAGCGCTGCATATGATTTCACCAGTTGGTACTATGCACTGATCTCACGAGGGGAAGTCCTAGAAAGAGTAAAGGAAGATGGCGCCAAAATTGAAGAGCAAGCAAAGGAGATTCGGAGTAAGATTTTCCAAATGGCTGTGAATGTGCTTGATAGGGATATTGTCCAAAGAAAACACTTGCAGCCGGAAAATTTAAAGGATAAAGTTCAAAGAATTTTCTCTGCCACTTCTGGGCCAATCATGAAGGAAAATTTGACCAAAGCATTCAGCTTCTTGACCGTTCAAGACACTTGCTTGCTGCATGAATCAGAATGGACAATCACCTTTGCAGAATGTGTAGAAAGTCTAGACTAGCTGGAGTACAAAGTCAATGCGCTGCTAGACATTACCATGGAAGAGGTCAGCATGATCGTGTCTAGGTTCACCGAACGTAGTGCTTTGCGAGTGGATAAGGATGCAACTCCCAGTGCATGAAGTTCTCTGTAGTTAACTGATTGTTGTTTAGGAAACCCTAATTAGGGTTTAGTTATTTTGAATCTGGGCCGTTAATCTCATTTTTAATCTTGGCCATTCATTGTACTTTGGAAACTCTATATAAACCTCCCCCCTCTCTTTCATTTTTCATAGATAGACATATAGATAAGATAGCAAGATATAGAGGATTAGAGGAGATAGAAGAGATTGTAGAGCAAATAGAGCATAGATAATAAGAGAGAGTTTTATGAAATTGTTGCTAAAGACTATCTTGATAATAAAGTTCATAATGCATGAGATGCTTTGAATCCTTTCATTGTCAAATGGTTGCATGGTTGCATATTTCTCTTCCTCGTAAAGCATATTTGAATTAGAATTCTATTTAAATGTATGTTAGGAGAATGATAGATTGATAGCAGAGATTAGTGAAACTTAGCTCATACTTTCTTTGAGTGGATGCTTTTCATTCAATGCGTAAAGTTAGACTGAGCTTTTGATGTGGATGCTTCAATATTTACTTCGAATAGTGTTGTTCTATTGATGGTATTGTTCGTAGTAAAGAGATCTTAAGCACAAATCTCAGAAGATTGCACTTGCTTTGTGTAGTTGTCGTTTAGTGTGGCGAAACAAAGTATTGTTTATTTAGTTTCACTCAATCCTTGACGTCTTTTGATTTCGTAGGAATAGTATAGGACTCCTAAACCCTTACTCTTTTTTCACCTTTTTTATCTAAAGTCAGAAAATTCCAAAATGATACTGCATTCATGTCTTTGCTTTTCTGAGTAACTTGCCAAAGTAAATCCTTTTGTGTTCCTGACAAATCACAACGACCACAGAGCTTATCCACACCTAATAGAAAACTCTCTCAAGGGGGGATAGAGCGTCTTTAGACACTTTATTCTAGAATGTTTGTTGTGTCATAAAACACGCATCAACACACTGCCGGAGGGCAAGAGACTAGATGAGGTTGGGGTTGATGATTTCACCTTTATCAAAGCCAACCTTGGTAGAAGCACTCGGCATGTGGACGTGAGCCTCTTGAAGGTAGTTGGAGATAATCTTCAGGAACGTGTGATGAAGGATGGAGAAGACAAAGTAGCTCTCAAGGTTGCAAATAAGCAGCTATGACAATATATCTCAAATCTTATTCATGGGACTTTAAATGTTGTAGCTACTTTTCCACATGTTCTGGGATCACTTGCAGATCAACAATGGCTAGATCAGTTGGTGAATCGTGGAAAGCATTTGGAAGACTGGATCGAAGATTTTGTTACCAGGGGCAGATACATTCTTGGAGAGATGTACCAATTAAGGTACAATGCTCACGATCTTCGTGCAGGAATTCAGCAGTTTGAGTTGAGTATGGCGGAGAACAAACCAAGAGATGAGATCATCATTTCTCACTTGGAAATTGTGATGCAGACCCAGGAGGCTCCAACTCATTCAAAGAGACAACCTGCCTTCAAGAGGCAGCTAACAAGATTAAAAAGGCCTATTAAAGCAATTCAAACAATCCTTAAGGTTAGACAACAATCAAGAGCATAATTAATCACTTTCACTCATGTAACCTTGTAGCAGTGCAAACCTAGTTTTTGGCCTTTAACTCCAATACCTTCCAAAACACTTGGCAAACAAAAGGTGGATTCAGATACCCATTTCAAAGTTATAAAACATATGTAAACCCCAACATGAACTCTTTTGGACCAACATGGAGATCCATTACCCTTACCATGGAAAAACCTAGTGAATTAGGCCTTTTTTTCAAGGAGAGTACCCTCTAAACTGCACCAAACCATCTGAAACCTTGGGGCAGCAATTCAAATGCCCAAAAACCACAGAAACCACAATTAGATTCCACTTGTACAGCCAAATCCACACCAAACTCAAAAACCCTTATTTTGTGCACTTTTAATGAGGGTTTATTGAAACTCGTATACCCAAGCCCTTCCAGACCCAATGAATGCATCAAACACGTCCCATGGACCCTGCACAAGGTCAAAAGTTCATTACATAGACCATTCCTTTGACAATTTTTTCAAATTCCCACCATGGTACACCAATTTCACACGGAAAAGTGCTTATTTCAGGCCAAGAACACCATCCTATCAGTCTTAAACTCATTCCACAACAATCAAAACAAAAAGAAACCCAATCCTAATAAGTAGCAAGCCATCCCACCGAGTAACAGGTCACAACAGTAAGTGGGATGGTCATTTCATGATTTAAATCTTATGCAAACCCTTGACTGGCAAAAACAGAGCAGTCACTGTAATTTGTTGATTCTACACACAAAATGATGAATTAAGACTTCAAACCAAATGAAATTGAAGGTAAGCACATGCATCCACAAACACTGATGATCTTAGATCATGGTAAGCCTGTACGGTTCTGTACAAGTCTAGAAAAGGAAGAAAAAAAACACAGAAAATTTGAGAATTAACAGAGTTTTTATTGATTTTCTCCTTCAAATCTGCTAACGAACATTACAAACGATGTTCTCCTGCCTTAAAGGTTTCTCCATCACCAACCAATGACCAATGCCTTACAACTACTTTTTTAAACCTCTAATGACCGTTGGAGATCATAATCACACCTTTTGCACATTTTTAACACATTTACACATATATTGTAATGCTGCACTCCTAAGACCCCCTAAAACCACACAAATGGCTTGGAAATAGCCTTATTACATCAATAAAACTCAAATCTTGCACATCCATATACAAACTCAAGAATTTGCCTTCAAAGGCTACAAAGACACTTTTGGTGCAAGATCACAATTTTTCACATTTTGACCTCTAAACTCAAAAACTCACCCCAAAACTTACCTAAGGGTCTTGATTGACCTTATTCAAGACAAGAATGCTCAAAATATGCACACCAAACTACTGACCAACCTATTCACCATCAAATGAACAAATGTTGAAGATGAGGTGTAGGAGCTCCTGCACCAAATTGCATATGATGTCGTTGCAAATGAAGACAAAAGGAAGCTTTTTGCTTGGAGAGAACAACACCTCTTGAAAGTAGAAACTTATGAAAGAGTGTCTACAAAGATGGCTGAAATTAAACAAAATATTACTAGTGCTCTCAAGCTCGTAAGCGGATTCATCACACAGATCCCGTGCCATTATCTTCATGATGATGGTACCTACATCTATTTCGGTGTCGTACAAGCAAAATTCCAGAGTTTGGTCCGTGATGGTTTTGATGGTGATCCTGTGGTGTCCAAGTTGAATCATTTTTCCATGATGTCAACAAGTTTTGAAAAGGCAGTTGAAGAAGTCAAAGAATGTCTGAGATTCATCACAAATGGAGAGAAGACGTTGAGCAAACACTTCATTATTTTGGACAGTATCAAAGTGCTTGAAGAAGATGTAGTTAATGATTTCCTGGAAGATATGATTGCTCAAGATGGCTTGGAGTAGACAACTAGTTAGATCCCACGATTTATCCCAAGGATAGAGTCAAAGGCAGCAGTCAACTGAGCGTCACTCTTGAGTTCAGATTGCTGATTTCGTGCATATTTATCTCTTCCTCGGGAATATCTTTTGGTGTAGTTGGAACTTTCAATTAGGTTTCAGTTAACTGATGTTGGTTATCAGTTGACTCTCATATCAATAAGACTTGCACATTGACAAGTCCAATTAGTTTTAGTTTTAGACCAGTTAACTGAGGTAGTCTTTCCAGTTAACTGTTAGGTTATCTTTGTTTAGACATAGGAATAAATCTTTTATGTTGGCAAGATTGAATGTTAACTGTAGAAACCCTAGTTTCCCCTGATTCTGATTCTGACTTGAGTTTTGGTTTGTTTTTGCAATTTTTGATTTTTTGACGTTTTGAGGTTTTTGAACAATAAATGAAGAATGCGATTTTGCTTGAAAAATAATAATAAATTCAATACAAATAAATCTACTCTGATAACGATGAAATCAATAGCCAGAATGTACGCCAATCTTAATATAAATCTTCTGAGACAGTTACAATGAAATTTTGACAACATGCAGAGTAAAAGGCAATGATTTTATGGAACCTGATTTTTGATACAGCAATTAATGAAATGGTACGGCTGAGCAGATATACTCCTCCCTCCGTCTGGTGCTCCGGATTGGACACAAATACCTAGGCGCCTCCAACTGGTGAAGAAAGAAGACCTTAATGAAGGCGTTTTGCTCTGAGGTGATGATGACGTCTTTTTCCTGCTGGTACGGCCTGACAGAAAGTACGGCCTGCTGCTGTAATAAATGCAGATTGTACGGCTCCTCTAAAATCAATCTCTGAGCTCTATATAAGGTGCGCCTAGTCTGCAAGATGGCTTCTGGACACAGAACTCTCAGAAAACTCTAAATATTTATTTCCTGTGAAGCTCAATGATTTCCTTTGAATGAAGAAACCTCTGCTGGCAATAAATCAAGTGTTATTTCACACCCTTTGAATTGCTTCCAGTGGAGATGGCTTGTTCCCCAAGGAATTCGAACTTGAAACCCTAAAGTCTCTTGCTCAGATTAAAGTTGATCAGTTTCTCAAAATCAATAATCACATAATGGCACAATTCCCAAGGCAAATGCACTATATGGCTCAAAAGTGCGATTTCCTTAATAATAGGGTTTCATTAAAATATTCACTTTTAATTCTTTTAATTTCTCCATAGTCTCAGCCAAATATTTTAATATAATTTTAAATGTCAATTTTGGCCCCTTTCTGATGATGGCGCACCCCTCAAGAAGAATCACTTAAGTTATAATTTAATATTATAACTTTATATTATAATCATTAAATAATTAATATTTAATTAATACAATTAAATATTAAT
>VDFB02269027.1:0-12088 GCA_007258455.2 Sequoia sempervirens | reverse complement strand
AGAAATTTTCAAAATCCCTAAACCATCAAAGCCATCTAGAGAATCATTCAGAAGTACCCTCAAAGGTATTCTTTCAAGATAAACTATACTTCAACCCATGCTTCTACCATAGCTAGCCAAGCTACCATCCCAACCATGTTATGTGGATTTGACAAAGATTACACCCACTAATAGAATAAAATTAATTGGCTCTTTTCTCAGCTCTATCACACAAGAAGTTACAAAGTCATATCAAAAGGGGAATGAATTAATAAATAAAGAAATCAAAGATTTATAGGAGACAACCCCCGGTGTTACATCAGACAACTCTTTATCTCTGATAAAAAAATTGGGGCTTATAGTTGATTCAGTCAAAGGTTACATGTCTAATCTTAAGGTACATAGTGCAAAATAAGTGGAGTTGAGTTTGTTAGAGAAAAGATTGTTGTTTCTACAAAATAAGTCTATAATTGGACATGACAAAGCTTTGGAAACTTTGAAACAAGAGAATGTGATGAGGAATCCTAGATACTATTTGTTTATTGCATGAAGTGGCTAGAAGCTGCTCAAGGTCTTAGGGATTTAATGGACTCAATTGAGTCTCAACTTGTTGATGCCTCCAAAGATTATAAGATTGTAGATGATAGAAACTATGTTAGGTGGGTTTCTATTGCAGATCTTCAAAGTAAAATTTTCATCTTGTAGAGGAAAAAAGAAGATGATATGAGATGGTATGCCCAACTTGGAGACCTAGTTATGTCCAGACATGTATATCAAATGCATTGATGGAAGTAGGAAATCTTAAGAAAATGAACATTGCTCCATCCACTTCAAAAGAAGGATAAGAATGCCTGGTGTAAATAGAATCTCTGCATAAAACTCTCTCAAGGGAAAAATGAGTCTAGGATGATGGAAAGCCAACATGGGAAGTGATTCTCAAGGAGTTACGGGGTGCCCCTAGTTCTTGATTTGAATTTTTTGTCCTTTCCCAGTCTGTTGTCCTTAATGTCAAAGGGGGAGAAGAGGAGAGGAGTATGTATAAAGAATGTTATTTTATATGTTTGTGTCTTATACATATGTCAGGGGAAATTGAGCACATTTTTGTCATGAAGCAAGTCTCATTTTTGGCACATGTTTCCATCAATTACAAAGGGGGGGAAATTGTTAGAAGAATGAAGAAGGTTCCCTTCAAGTTTTTTATCATTGATACCAACAATTGGTTGGTAACTGAATAAGTTTTATATGAGTCTATGTTGATCTAGTATTTTGTTTTGAAAATCCTTTGAGTAAAAGGAAATTCTATGAGTTTTTTACATGTTGAGGATGAGTGTCAGTTATAGGTCTAAACAATCTTTTAGTGAGTTTGTGTGATCTAGTTGAGTTATCCAAGTGACATAAGTTTGGTATTCTTTTGGAAAACAAGGTTAAGAACTATCTGTCCTTTGTATGGTTCCTATTAGGTATGGGGTGACCTAATGTTTGGGTAACACATTTTTTTTGTGTTCCAAATTTTTTTTTGAATTGGGTTGGCAAGTCATTTTGAATTGTGGGTATTCACATTCAATTAGGTTGACCTAATTGATGAAGGGAGACATGATTTGTGTTTATATAAATTTATTTGTGTGTATGATGGATAGATATAGATACATAGCATGGTATTCAAGTGAAGTGACAAGAGTAATAGTGCAAAGTGACTGATAGTGATTGTATATCTACAACCAGAGCATAATTTTGGTTTTTTCTAGAGCATAACAGAGCTGAAATTTGCACTTTTTAGGTACATTTCTCTAGTTCACTTTTGGCAGTGAACCACACCTTTTTTGTATCTTGGCTATAAGCCATTTTTTTTGTATTTAGGCTATGAGCCTTTCAAGGAGAGTGAATCCTAGTAGTGAGCACTGTAATATCTTGTAACCGTTATAATATATTGTGAGCTAATCCTCACTGTAGTTTTTCCCACTTTGGGTTTTCCACAAAAATACTAGTGTCAATATGTTGTGATCTCTTTTATGTTTTGGTTCACTATTGTAGCTAACACATGGATTAATAATTGGATGGTTGATAATTAATTTTGTTAGTAGAATACTAATTCACCCCCTTCTTAGTATTTTTCTAACAAAATTAATTATCAAGGTCCATCCAATTATTAATCCACATCTGGCTGCTATAGTGAACCAAAACATAAAAGATATCATAATACATTGACACCAAGATTTTTACATGGAAAACCAAAAGTGGGAAAACCACAGTTAGGATTAGCTCACAATATATTATAACTAGTTATAAGATATTACAAAGCTCATTTCCAAGACTCGCTATCTTTGAAAGGCTCACAAACTGAATACAAAAAATAGGTTTATAGCCAAGATACAAAAGGTGTAGATCACTACCAAAAGTGAACTAGAGAAGTGCACCTACAAAGTGCATAAACTAGTTTTGGTTATGCTATGGAAATTACCAAAATTATGATCTGATTGCAAATATACAATCACTATCAATAATTTCACACTATTACTCTTGTCGCTTCACTCACATACTATACTATGTATCTATATCTATCCATAATACACACACACATGTATATATACATAG
This sequence comes from Sequoia sempervirens, assembly GCA_007258455.2. Lineage (NCBI taxonomy): Eukaryota > Viridiplantae > Streptophyta > Pinopsida > Cupressales > Cupressaceae > Sequoia > Sequoia sempervirens. The sequence goes on along the minus strand of VDFB02269027.1, from coordinate 9,517 downwards.
GCATGTACTCCTTCATCAACTAGGTTGACCTAGTTTAATGTGAACACCTAAAATTCAAAATGACTTGTCATCCCAATTCATGATTCATTTTGGTGCACAAAACAAAACGTTTTATGCAAACATTAGGTTGGCTTAGACCTAATAAGGAACACACAAAGGAAAAATAGTTCTAAACCTTGTTGGCCAGAAGAATACCAAACTTTTGTCACTTGGATAACCCAACTAGATTGCACAAACTTACTGAAAGCTCATTTATACCTATAACTAACACTCCTAAGCAACATATCAAAAACTTATGTAATTTCCTTTTATTGAGAGGATTTTTGGACTAAAATACCATATCAAAATAGATGGATAGATTAGTTAGCTAGTTACCAACCAATTTTTTCATGAATAACAAAAAACTAAGAGGGAACCTTATTTATTGTTCCAAAAAAAACCACATGAATCTATAGCATGCTCTTGTGCTCCATCAAGATACCTATGCAATAAGAACAAAGTAACCACCATCTCAAGAAATAAATCCTCCCATCCTCCAACATTACATCTGTGGAAGAAAAGGAACATGCCAAGGTGAAGATGCACCAATCCAAGAATAGAAGCATTAAATCCAAGTGATAAAAAAGTCTCTAGCGAAGTTGCTATCATGAAGAAAAAATCACATGATTAGAAATAACATCTACACACATGTTAATAAATCCAACCATACATACCTTCAAGGTATCAATAACATTAGTATACTCATGCCAAGAACATATGCAACCCATATCTGCAATCAAAAGCTCCCTTTATTAAACCTGTCAATGAAGAACATACATATCCAAGAACTCCCACTACATAGGTAATGTCAAAGAATATCAAGTCTACCAATCAACACTATATCAAGGTGTGATAAAAAATCAAAACAGAAAATACCAAAAACTATAACAATGATCCACACATGCAACCCAATTAGCTACATAATCTGTCACAATATGTTTCCACCATCCTCCCAAATCATATGAACATAAGCCTCCAAGAAGGAACTATGAAGAGAGAAAACCTATAAACCATAAAATTTCCTTCTACCAACACCTAAAATGTGCTATGATGTGTCAAGTATTATTTCCTAGTAACAACCCCAAATTAGTAGTCTTAACAACACCCAAAAAAATGTTTAATACCTTAGATCAAACACAACATATGAATCAATGGATAATGTCAACATGGATGTAAGCCTCTCTAACCAAGAAGATCAAACTCAAAGCTATCATTATGAAATTTAAAAATGAGCCCATTATTTATCTCCTAAACTCCTCGTCAATGAATGATAACATAAACTCAAATGCACAAGGAGATAATCATGCCTTGAACATCTCTCAAAATGAATCCTCTAGAACTAACTATCCATAGCTCAAGGTATATATCAATGAAAGATAAATCATCATAAAATATGCTAAACAATCTTCAAATGAGTCTCCAAAATCAATCATCGTGACTCTACTCAACCCTATGACAAACAAAAGCATGAAAGATAAATGTGTTTCAAATAAATAATTGAAAAATTCCTCTCAAATGATAAACCACTAAGTAGACCAAGAATGGGGAGTGAGAATGCTCCTCTAGGATAACCAAGTCATCATGAATCACTCCAAGAAAATTCTCCTTATAGGTCCATCATGAACTCACATCCATATCTAGGTGAAATCTCCCCAATCTACCCACTAAAACCTCCAAAGAGTAATCATCTCAAGAAAATTTCTCTAATTATAAGAGAACTCCAATGTCACCCATGTCTCCAAGTATCCATGAACACCTGTAACCAATAAATATATGCAAAAATAGAAATGCAACATAGCACCATCATGATGTAATCAAGAAAATGATCATGTAATTTCAATACAAATAGAAGTACTAAGATCAATGTCAAAGATCTAATCAAATAATTAGGAATCTATCATGAAAACATGATCTAACCATCTCTACCTAGGAGATCACATGCACCAATGTATACGTCCTAGTTTCAAGAGAACACATATCATGCCAATAATCTAAGCTAGAATCAAGAGTAAACAATTGCATAATATCAAACATACTCTAAACCAAGAAACTAGATCTCCAATCACATGAAGATAACCATCATCAATGATGGATTCATGTCACTACCAATAACTCCCATTGAACCATGATACCAAGCTACACATGCCATTGTGATAACCATCCCCTCCATGAAGATCATCTAGGTCTACACACACAACCAAAATTTTAGTAACATGCAAGTGAAACCAAGATCTCCAATCAAAGAAGATACACACAACCACAATCAAAACATCAAGAACCAATCCTACATCACCAAGTCATAATTTTCAAAAGCTCGCACTAAAATTGTATAGCCAGTGAATGTACCAAGCTATCATGAAATCATTAATAAATTGCATGATACAAGTCCCATGAATTGATTAATTAGTGACTCTAATCATCCATCCTCTCATCCCAAAACAACATACCAATGCTCAAATGACCATAGAAAAGGCCAATTAACAAAATTTGCATGAAAAATGAAAAAATATCATAGATACAGATAGTTCACATAGAATCATCCCACTATAAATAAATGGGTAATCAATCCATACAATTTAATAACTTGTATATACCAAATATTGAAGCATTCAAACTCATTATCACATTAGTAACATGCAAACTAAGATATCAAAGAAGATAATCCTCTAGACATCAAGACTCAAACAAAAAGTCAACCACAAATCTGATTTTCCAAACATGCCCACAAATGAGTAACCATATTCAAGGAACCAAATAGTCATCAAGGAGATAAGAACATCCTCCTAACATCAAACCATAATACCATCAAACAACCACATACATGATCATGTTGTTCCAATGCATAAATCTACCTACATACCTATGATACCATAATCATAGCCTAAATCTACCTACATACCTACATAGCTATGATACCTAAGATACTTAATAGAGTTCAAGTAAGATCTAATAAGACAAAGGTTCCCTACGAGTTGTGGTATAGAAGGATCCATATTGTCAAAATAATTTAGATAATTTGGAAGAAAATTCTATATTAGAAGAGATGATTAAAACCTAGGAAGGTTTGATGCAAGGTCTAATAAAGGTATCTTCCATGGATATTCTACTAAAAGAAAAGCTTATAGATGTTAAAAAAAAATTCTACGAAGGATTTTTGAAAGTTAAAGTGTCAAGGTTGATGAAGATTTAAGGAATTCAATAGTAATAGATGGAGATGAGTCAAATGAATCTTCTTGTAGAGAAGAAGGAAAAGATAAGGAAAAATAAATGTAGAACAAAGAGGATGAATCACCATAAAAGACCCCTATGTCCCCTAAGTATGAATAGAGAAATAATTCTAAAGAAAAGATCATTGGAGACAAAAGAAAAGGAATGTTGACAAGAAGAGTTTCTGAAGCAGAGGTAAATCTATATTTACTCTCTAAATTTGAACCTAAGATAATGATTGAGGCATGCAAAGATGAATATTGGATGAAGGAAATGGAAGAATAACTTATGCAAATTCAAAAGAATCAGACTTGGGAACTAGTTCCTAGAACTAAAAACCAAAAAATTATTAGAACTAAGTGGGTATTCAGTAATAAGATGAATGAGAATGGAGAAGTGGTAAGGAACAAGGAAATTCTTATATGTAAGGGAAATGCATAAGATAAAGGAATAGACTTTTAGGAGACATTTACTTTGGCGGATAGAATGGAAGAAAATAAAAATGTTTTTGGCATTTGTAGCACATAGGGATTTTAAAGTATATTAGATGGATGTGAAGTCTACTTTCTTGAACGGAGAATTGGAAGGAGAAGTTTACATGGAAAAACTAGAAGGATTTTAGCTCTCAGATAAACCTAATATGGTCTATAGATTGAAGAAGGAATTGTATGGATTGAATCAACCTCCTAGAGGATGATCTGGAAGGTTGGATAAATATTTGATACAACAAAGAATCAATACAAGTACCACAAATAGTAATCTCTACTTTAAGGTTGTATATGTTGATGATATAATCTTTGGAGGAAATGAAGCTATGTGCATGAAGTTTGTAGAAGAGATGTAGAAAGAGTTTGAGATGTCTATGTTGGATAAATCACTTGATACGCTTTAGGGTAACAGACAAGGTTGATACAGCTCAACCTTCTACTCTTTAGGTGCTACAAAACCTTAGTGGGTGTACCTTTCTGAATGGTGCAGACTTAACTTGTGATTATCTTCTTAAAGCAATTTGTTCAGAATGGCAATGGGAGGTGAACAAATGAAATCCAACTTGAAAACAGTAATGATATTCTAATCTGAATCCCTAAATGAATGTTTGATTAACAGATGTAAGGAAAATTGAATAAGTTCAAATGGTGAAGTGCAGAGACTAGTGCCTTGTTGGGTATTTGGAGTCGAATGAAATCAAGATGAGAAACACTTCTCTAAGAAAATTTAAATTATCTGGCATATATTATGCTTACAACTTGTATAAACATGCAAGAATGTGATCACTAAACTCTTCTTGAACAATCCAATTGAATCTTACTGATTATGGTGATTAACTAAAATGATTTAGTCTTTACTTGAAAGAACCAATCAATTGATCACACAAGTGCAACAAATTTGCACTGATAAATTGAATACAAACTTGTCATATTAATTTAAACAATCAGAAAGAATCCATCTTGGAGACAACTTAGCAATTCTTTTATTAAATTCAATAGATAACTTATATCAGACATGTGCAGCAACATCAATTGACATTCATAAATACCTCCACTTTAGAACATGCATCATAGCCTCTGAATTGAAAAATTTATTGTTCTATATCCATACAATTTTCCTACTATATCTAATAAATGATAACTAGTCTCCTTTTACAATTACTAAAATACCTATTTATACACCAGCATTTGAATAAAATACCAAATTGAGACTTATGTTGGCCCAGCACAAAATTCGGGCTCCAATCGAGCTGGCAAGCAATGGTCATCCAAGTAGATACATGTCTGCCATAATGACTTGTATTTCTATTATTCACCCGTGCACAATCGACGAGACACGATGCATCATCCCGTCAAAGGAAATTCAATCGTTATCATCCTGTGTGCATTCTGCTTCACCTAGACCCTGTGACGTCAGGGAGACATCCTAGAAATTAACCAATGCTATATAAATATGCATTTCCTTAATGTGTTTACCAGTCACTGAGACACAAGCATATCTCTCACTGATGCATTCCTTTTGTTTTGTTCGCTATTGCCGTAGCTCATCCGGGTCAGTGAGATGTCACACAGATCATTATAAGTTTCACCAAGAGCCTCCCACATAACCTCATGTTGTTGTGACCACCTAATTGTCCTGCCAACAAATCCACCACTGCATTTCACTTAGCAAGATCCTAGGCACCTTGCCATGACCACATACTGAAACAAAAAGGTCACATCGAGCAATTACCTATTGTCATATTCAACTTTGCAAGGACTGCAAGGTTTTCTCATCGAAAAGGATACTCACCAAGCTATCAGCAAGACAAAACAATGTAGGGGCAACCTTTTGTAGACTATACATCATTATACCAAATGTCCCACATTGTGTTATTTTTCAGTTCACCAAGACAAAGCAATTCTTACACCAACAAGGATCCTCATGTTTTCCATCGGCAAGACCGAAGGTCACTCGTCGAGACCTTACGATGATCGCCCCAGCCTACACCAATAGTCCTTTGCTCATATATGAGTCACTGTGACATTACTCTGAAGATACATGGTCAGGCTAAAATAAGTCAGGCACACACAATCGGCAAGACATGAAATCTTTCGCTATGACCACTCGCCAATATCCTTAACCTTGGCTGAAGAACCACACAAGCATAGTCGGGGAGAAAAATGATACTTGTGAAGACCTCCCGCCGCAGACTTAACATACGCTAAAGGGATCCCATAGTGCACTTGTCACTGAGACATCTCAATTTCAGTAAGACACAAGCCCAAACACCAAGACATATGCTAGTAGAAGCTTCCATAGTCACTGAAACAATAGAAACATCTTGCTAATAGGCAATAGAAATTCGCTAGCCGAAAAATAGATCGGGGAGATCCTAATGCTGTCACATCGATACACATGAAACAAAAGATATCAGCAGAAAAGGAAAGTGGGTCAGGGAGACAATGGGAGACCTATGCCAATACAAACAAAAATGTGGAAAACGCATAGATAGATGAATTCCATGGGACAAAAGGGAAAAATGCAAGTAAAATATCATGAGATGAAGAAAAACATGGATAAGGAAAGACCAGGAGGTATTTAAAACATCAAATTTGATAGTTCCAATAGTGGCTCCATCTAGGGATGAATGATAGTAAGATCATTGCAAGGATCTAGAATCTTTAGGTGAGTAGATCAGTCACAAAATGAAGAACCAGTGAGCAGCAATGGAATGAAAGGTAATGGAAATGAATGCAAAGTGGAAGTGAATGGAAAATGATAGTGAAATGGAGATGGTAAAATTCCTAGACTACTGTGCAACAAAAATAATTTTAAAGAGGATAGACAAGAGTTGTCCATGCACTGGCAACCCTTAATCCTCTATATTGCTCAAGAGAAGAAAAGCTTCAAGAATTTCCCATGAACAAGCAATTCTTGATCTTCACCAGCCATGTTCTATAGATAGTATGAGTCTTCACCCTTCTTTCCAACAACAACAAAAGGTCTCAGCCACAAAGCTTCAAACTTACCATGCTTGCCTTTCTCCTGACACCTTGCATTCCACATCAACACCAAATCATTTTCTTCAAAATTTATATTCTTTTCCTTCTTATCAAATAGATACTTCATCTATGCCTGTAACTTCACATTTTGACTTTGGGCCTCTCTCCTTACATCATGAAGTCCAACAAGTTGCCCCATTTTGTCATCCATGGGTTCAAAAACTTCCAAATCTTCCTGTAAGACAAATTTATAGATTGGTAACAAATTTTGTAGAGGCATCCTGGCTTGTGCTCTGTACACTAATTCAAATGGAGATTTCCCAATTGCATTTTTCATAGTGATCCTATCAGCCCACACCGTTAATTTTAATTTTGAATCCCAAGCCCTCTTGTTCTTTCCCAACATATTCTTTATAATCTTCAAGAGACTCTTATTGCTAGAATCTGTTTGTCCATTAGGTTGTGGATGATAAGGGGCTGCATAAGAAATAATAATGCCATATTTATCACAAAAGCTTTTAAATTCAGCAGATCTGAAGCACATCCCATTGTCTATGATTATCCTCAATGGTGTGCCAAATCTGGTGATAATGTTGTCCAATAGGAAATTTGTTACAACCTTACTTGTAGCCTGCTTGGTTGGGTTTTCCTCCACCCACTTTGTAAAATAATCAGTGGCAACCAGTATCCATCTATGTCCTCCACTTGAATTCTCATGTATCTCTCTAATGAAGTCAATTCCCCATTGATGAAAAGGGGCATTAGACTACAAAGGTCGAATTGGAAAATCACCCTGATACTTCAATTTTCCAGAAAACTTTTGGCAAGCTTCACATTTTCTCACATGTGTAAAAGAATCATTAAAGACCTTTGGCCAATAATACCCAGCCTTGAGATTTTTTTGTGCAGTTTTCTTTGCTGAATAATGACCTCCAAAATCTCCTTCATGCATTTCACTTAAAACATGCTTGGCTTGTGACTCATCCAAACATAATAATAATATGCCATCTTTGTTTTTCCAAAAAAGATCTCCATCCATGAAGACATACTTTGATGCTTGCAACTTCAAAATTCTCTTTTGGTTGTCACTCAATCCATATGGACACTTCATGTATTTAAGATAATGCATAACATCAGTATACCAAGGAGTGTGTTCAATGCTTGCAATTGCAGCCCCTTCTTCAACATTGTAGATCTGATTTGCCTCAATATTAGTTTTTGTCATCAGCCTAGCCAAGCATTGGCCTCTTACCAGTTTAGTAATCTGTATTTCCATATTAAATTATTGAATCTTGTTGATCCATCTGCATCTTTTCTCTGTAACTTTAGATTGTGTTAAAATATCTTTGACAATAGTATGAGGGACATAAACAATCACCTTTGATCCAACAAGATATGGTCTAAATGCTTTTGTGGCCTTTACCAATGCAAACACTTTTTTTTACATTATATCATACTTCAGCTCAAACCCTTGTAATTATTTACTAAAGAAAGAGACAGGCTATTCATAACCACCTTCATTCTTTTGTAACATAATAGTAGTAATAGTATGCATTAAGGAAAATGAAAAAATATGAAAAGGCTTTGTAAAATCTAGAGACTTAAGAATAGGAGCCTCTTTGATAGCCCTTTTGATAGACATAAAAGCATCCAAAGCTTTAGCAGTCCAATACATTTTTTGTCCTTTTTCCAACATTTTAGATATGGACTTGATGATCTCAGCAAAGTTAGAAATGAATCTTCTGACAAAATTATTTTTTCTAAAGAAAGATTGTATTGCCTTGACAGTTTTGGGAATAGGAATCTTATCAATAGCCTCAACTCTCTTAAGATCTATTCTAATTCCCTCTTTTGAAATAATATGCCCCATGAGTTTACCTTCTGTGACTGCAAAATGACACTTCTTTGGATTTAAACTAATACCATATTCAAGAGCCTTAATAAATATCTTTTCAAGATGTTGCACATGATCTTCAGCCTTCTTTGAATAAGCAGTCAAGTCATCTTGGTACACCACCATGATAATATTAATCAAATCAGCAAATGCTACATCCATTGCTCTTTGGAAAGTCGCTCCAGCATTAGTGAGAACAAATGACATTCTTATGTATACATATGTTCCCCAAGGAGTTGTGAATGTTGTTTTGTATTGCTCATATTCCTTGACTTTAACCTGGTTGTATCTAGAAAACCCATCCATCATAGATAATAGCCCATAGCTTGTCACCTTATGCAATTAGCCTCCATATTGGGTAGAGGATAATTATCCTTGAGAGATGCCATATTTAAATTCTGGAAGTCCAGACATAATCTGATATCACCATTCTTCTTTCTCATAGGAACCAGATTTGAAACCCACATTGAATATCTGATTGGTTTGATAATTCCTCCATCCCTAAGCTTTGTCAATTCTTCCTACATCTTAGGCTCTAGTGTTGGATTTATAGGCCTTTGCTTTTGTCTGAAAGGCTTGTCATCTGGCTTCAGTGGTATTTCATGCTGAAATAAATCTTCCCTGTACACTTTCAGATCTTCATAAGACCAAGAAAACACATGCTTATATTTTCTCAACAACTCAATCAACATTCTTCTAATTGCTGGGTTTATTTTCTTCCCAATGTAGACCTTTCTTGGTGTTATCTGAGTCCCCAAGTTGACTTCTTCAATATCTTCTCTTATGTCTGGCATTTGTTTCATTAGAGATCTATCATTTCCATCATACAGCCTCTCTAGTGCCACAAGACCCTTGGGAAGTTTATTGGTTTTGAGCTACAATATTTCTTTTCTAAACATTGTCT
>VDFB02269026.1:0-39179 GCA_007258455.2 Sequoia sempervirens | reverse complement strand
AGCTTCAATTCTGGCAACAGGGGCAAAGGTTTCTTCAAAATCAATACCTTCCATTTGTGAATACCCTTTACATACTAGTCTTGATTTATTCTGAATCACTTCACTTTGTTCATTCAACTTATTCCAAAAGACCCATTTAGTACCAATCACATTTTTGTCTTTAGGTCTAGGAAAAAGAATCCATGTATTATTCTTTTCAATCTGCATCAATTCTTCCTTCATAGCTTCCATCCAGTATTCATCATTGCAAGCTTCATTGACATTTTTAGCCTCAGTTTTGGAAATCAAGCAATACTCTTCTGCAATCCTTCTTCTAGTCTGCACACCTTTTTTTGTTTCCTATAATTTGATTTTCTAAATGATTCAATCTCACATACCTCGGATTTTTAGGATTCACTCACACTTATGGTTCTTTTGTTCTTTCTTTTGCACTTCCATTTGTCTCTCCTTCTTGAATTTCTTGATTTACCAGAACAATTTGAACTTGATTCTATGTCTGAGCATTCTTCCCTTTGTCTGAACTATCTTGCTAGTCATCTGAATTATATCCACAATATCTAGATGATCTAGCAGAATCCTCATCAACCCTGACATTTGCACTTTCAACCATTTTTCTTAATCTCCTATTATAGCATCGTTAAGCCTTGCTCTTGGTAGAGTAACCTAGAAATATTTCTTCATCACTCCTTGCATCAAACTTTCCTATGTCCTCATCTCTCTTAATGTAGCACTTGCTTCCAAAGATCTTGAAATATTTAATAGTAGGCTTATAACCAAACCATAGCTAAAAAGGAGCCTTACCAAAAATACCATTAACATTTACTTGATTTAAAGTGTACACAATAATGTTTACAGCTTCTCTCAAATAGATGTGAGGCACATTTCCTTCAATCATCATTGTTCTAGCAGCATCCAAAATTGTTCTATTCTTTCTCTTTACAACTCCATTTTGTTGAGGGGTTCGGGGAGCAGATAACTGTCTTTTGATTCCATGCTCTTCACAAAAAGAATTGAACTCCCTAGAGGTGAACTCACCACCTCTATCTGACCATAGACATTTAATCTTCAGACCTTTCTTATTCTCTGCCATAGCTTTGAAACTTTTGACCTTCTATAATGCTTCACATTTTTCTCTTAAGAAAGTAACCCATATCATCCTAGAGTAATCATCAATAAACAACATAAAATACCTTTCTCCTTGTAGACCTCTGATTCTGGAGGGACCACATAGATCAGTATGCACCAGCTCCAGTACTCCATTAGAATGATGCTTTTTACTTCGAAAAGAGACTAGTTTGTTTACCCATCTGGCATTCCTTGCATATTGTGTTAGCAAGTTTCACTAGCTTAGGTAGATCTCTTACTGCTTGAATGAAACCTACCTTGACAATGTTATCAAAATTCACATGAAACAACCTCCTATGCCATAACCAGCTTTCATCTACTTGAGCAATTAAACAACTTACATTACCAACACTTAGGTGAAAAATATTACCTTTTGTCTTTGTATCTAAAGTAATCATATTTCCATAACTTCCAAGTATTGTGCATCTTCCATCCTTGAACTAAAGATCATAACCCTTGTCCACCATTTGTCCAACACTCAACAGGTTATACATTAAGCCTTCAACATAAAGGACATCATCAGTGCTATGTTTACCACCAAGACAAATAGATCCTCTGCCATGGATCACACCAGCATTGTTATCTCTGAATCTTACAACCCCACCATCATATTTCTCTAGACTTACAAATTTTCTTTTGTCACCAATCATATGATGTGAGCATCCACTGTCAATAACCCACTCATCCTTCTCTTCATTTCGGGTTGCAAGAGCTCTCACAAGTTTAGTAGATTCAGTAGCCACCAGACCATTCTCCTTGATAGCAATGAAAACCCATTCATCTTCATTTCCATTTTCTTTATCAGATTCTTCATTAGTCACACCTTCTTCAGCAAAATAACACTTCTTTTGAAATCTAGGTTTGTAGGCCTTAGACCTAGGAACTCTTTCAGGACACCTTGAAGCAAAATGACCTATTTTACTGCAAGAGAAAAATTTAATAGGAAACTTTCCTTTATAGTCCTATGCCTTCTTTCTTCACAATCAATGCTTCCAACTCTTCAACCTCTCTTTCTTCTTCTTCAAGTTGTTTCATCTCTTCCTCGTACTTGAATATCTTTCTAGAGATCTCTCCTAGATCATACCTTTACTTGTTTCTTCCAGATACAGAAGCCTTAAATGAAAATTCAATCTTGGGGGTAGAATCACCAAATTTACTCAACTCAAAAGCAACAAGTTTACCAATCAGCACATCTCTTGTCACATTTGTTACTGATCTGAACTCTTCAATAGCATGAGCCTTTGACTTGTAGGAGGGAGGTAATGATCTGAGCACTTTAGCTACAATTTCTTGTTCATCCAGAATACCACTGGCACATCTAATACCCATCACAATTTCATTTACTCTTTGCATTAAAGAAGAAATATTTTCATCTTCACCCATCTTCAAATTTTCATACTCGCCTTTCAAACTCTATAACTTAGTGACCTTCACATGTACATCTCCTTTATACAAATTCTCTAGCTTCATCCACATCTCATGAGTTGTCTTCAGACCTATCACATTTGTCAATCTTGAATCCGTCAGAGCACTCAACAAAGCTTCCATAGCCCTGATATTATTCTCAACATCTTTAATCTCATCAGGAGTGGAAGGACCATTCTAAGGAATATTATATTTGTTCTTTGTAATCTTCCAGAAGTGTTCACTTAAACACCTCAAATGACATTCCATTCTGGTTTTCCATAGCGAGTAGTTTGTTCCATCAAATCTAGGGTTTGTTGGAAATAGGATGCCATTTAATTGCAAATCCTAAACATTAATTATTTCATGTATCTCTAAGTTCTTGAAATGTGTTCAACAACACTAAGATTAGGATGAGATTAATATTTGATGAAATAAATCATGAAATTGACATTTGTAGTTATTCCTAAATAATAGGAACATGTGGGTGCACACATGGTAAGGTGACACTCACCTTGTGTTCAGTTAACTATACGGAGTAACAGTTAACACTTCTGAATGCATGTAAAGATCCTAGGAGTTATGATTTGATGTTTGCATGCTTGAAGTTCAATTCAGTTCAATTCAGATCAGTTTAGTTCGGTTCAGTTCAGTTCAATTCAGTTTAGTTCAGTTCAGTTCAGTTCAGTTCAGTTCAGAATCAATTTAATTCAATTCAGTTTAGTTCAATTATGGTTCAGTTGTCTTCAGTTAGTTTTAGTTGTATGTTAGTTAACTTCAGTTAACTTGGAATGCATGGCTAATAACATTGAGTTGTATGACAGATAACAGGGACTACCTCCAGTTAATAAAGGATGACCATTCTTTGGGAATGGTGTTGAGTAAATGTTTCAGTTAACAAGAAATCACTTGGAGCTAACTTGGGCGCCCAAGATGCTTCTTGGAATTAACTCCAATGCATGATAAGATGTTTCTAAAGGCTCTGTTAAGTGGGACCCTCTTTTGGGTGCCATCTTTGAGGAAGAGCTTTGTAATTATCACCGAAGTGAAGGATGAGTTGTAGCTTTAGTTTGGGACGCCCAAATGGGTAAAGCACATATTCTAAGCTTTGGTCTTCATGGTAGAACTCAACTTGAAGGAATATGGCATACCTTTTCAAGGGCTTGAGCTTATGCATTGTAATTATCACCATTTTGGAGATTACAAGGTTGCATATTGTCTCTATATCTCATTCAAGTTGAATAGAGTTTTGATAATTGTTATTGCAGGTGTGAAGAAGATTGGTAAAGACAAAAGAAGCATTCTCAAGCAAGAATTGGAGCTATTGTAATTCAGAGATTGAATAATCGAATAATTCTTAGTGGATTCTTTTCGAAGGTTTCTCCCGTTATATCTTGTGTAATCTTTATAATATCTGTCTAGTTCTTCCATCGCTTCCTCCTCCTTACGATGCCAGGTAAATGGAATTAAATCAAGATAATCTACTACAAAGAATTCTATGTAACAAAGAAAAACTTACTTAGATGTAATATTAAATTTCATGAGATAGCTAAACTAAAACCTCTATTTTCAACATTTGAATTGCTCGGAGCTAGGTTGGGGTAGTAGAATGGTGCTGGGCCTTTCTCACCAGAAATTTTGGAAAGGATTTAGTGAAAACTAGTGGGAGCTCTTATTATTTTAGTAATTTTCTGATTTTGGAATTAAGTTTTTGTTACAATGAATTCAAGGTTAGATATTGAAAAGTTCAATGGTTCTAACTATGAAATGTGGAAATTAAAAATGGAAGATCTTCTTGAAGAAAGAGATCAGTGGTTAGCAGTTAATAATGAGACAAAGACACCTACAACTATTTCAGATGAAGATTGGGCTAAGTTAGATAAGAAGGCAAGAGGAACAATAAGGTTATGTCTTGTTGATGTTGTTCTTTTGAATGTTTCAGTGGAAACCAATGCATATAAATTATGGAAAAGAATAGGGAATATTTATCAAACTAAGAGTATTCATTGAAAATGAAAGACGGTGAATCTGTTGCACAACATTTAAATGCTTTCAATTTAATTCTCAATTAGTTAGCATTTGTAGATGTAAAGCTAGAGGATGAGGATAAGTGCATTTTATTACTTTGTTCTTTACCAGATTCTTGGGAAAATCTAATTGTTGCAATTAGTGGTAATGGTGCAGATCCAAAGATGGACAAAATTATTCCTACTCTCCTATCAGAGGAGATGAGGAGGAAGTTTAAGGAGGAAATCAAAGATGCCTTGTTTGTAAAAGGTAGGCCTAAGAAAAATGAGCCTAAGGGAAACAAGGAAGGGAAGGGTAGGGTAAGTCAGAAGGACGAAGTAAGGTCAAGTGTTAGGTGTAGAGGAAACCAGGGACATGTGAAAGTTAGCAAGATCAGAAAAAGAAGTTTGATTCTTCTATAGAGGAGTCCTCAGATAATAGTAATGATGCATTGGTTATTTCAGCTAATATTGTTTGTGATAACTCTTTGCTTCATGTTTCAGAGTAATCTTCATGGAGAGGATGATAGTCACGATGCCATGTGTAACTCGGTACCACGGTTTAGTGGGAGTTGTTGGCAGTGACTTGGATGCATCATTGTTAAGGTTATCTTCATGTGATTAGGGATATGGTTTGTTCTTGGTTTAAAGTGGTTGCTATATGTCATAGTTTAACTCCGATTCCTAGATTAGAGTTTTTGGCATATTGGATGGTTCTCTTGAGAGACTAGGATGTATAAGTATGTTATGATGCATGTGATCTCCTAAGAGAGGGAGATGGATTAGTGTGGATGTCATGTTTATATTCTGATTCATGATTGGGAGCTTTGACAATTATCTTGTGCCGTTTCTCTCTTAAGTTTTAGGTACATTATTCATCATTTTTCTCTTAAGTGCTTCATGAAAGTGCTGTGTTACATTTAGGTTTAGCATGGATTGCTAAGTTTAGTTCTGGAGTTCCTCATGGATACTTGGAAATAGGTGAAATTTTGGGGAGTTCTCTTGTGGTAGAGACATTTTGGTGGAATAGTTACTTATAAAGAAAATTTTAACTGAGAAAGAGCCAGGAGCCTACACCTTGGTTGAATGTGAATTCCTTATAGGTGGTTTAGCATGCCTCTAAAGAGGCAGTTTGGATACAAAGACTTGGAAAGGTTTTGGTTTGGTTGATAATGGGAGGGTATTAATTGAAAAAGTTAACACTTTAATTAATGTTACAGATTATCTTATGAAACCATATAGATAAGTTCTCTTGGTTTTAATCATTTGCTTGGAAGCTTCATGATTATGCAGGTTGCATTTGAAGTTAGCATGGTTTGATTAGTTGGTGCAAGAAGGCCATTGGCTTTGAGTCTTGTACTTGTTTTATTATTCCTTGTTTAGAAAAATTGCAATGTATAATGTCAAGTGGGAGAATGTTGGAAATAGGATGCCATTTAATTACAAATCCTAAACATTAATTATTTCATGTATCTCCTAAAGTTCTTGGAATGTGTTCAACAACACTAAGATTGGGACCTGAGATTAATATTTGAGTGAAGCCATCATGATGACATTTTGTGATTATTCCTAAATAATGGGAACATGTAGGTGCACACATGGTAGGTGACTCTAACAATGTGTTCATTCTAACTATCTGAGTAACATTAAACGTTTGTCCTGTAAAGATCCTAGGAGTTAGGATTTGATGTTTATGCTTGGTTTGGATTTAGTTTCAAGACCAGTTCAGATCCCAGTTGATTCGATTCGAGTTTAGAATCGGTTTAAGTTTAGTTTAGTTGAGTTTAGTTTAGTTTAGTTTGGATTCGATTTATGGATTTGATTGTCTTGATTGGTTTCAGTTGTATGTTAAAGTTAGCAATTAACTTGCATAGCTAATAACAGTAAGTTGTATAGCCGGATAACATGGACTACCTCCGGTTAACGGGGATGACCATTCTTGGGAATGGTGTTGAGAGTAAATGTTTACGATTAACAAAGTCAGGCGGAGATAAAGCCGTTTAGATGCTTTCTTGGAATTAACTCCAATGCATGATAAGATATTTTTGAAGGCTCTGTTAAGTGGGACCCTCTTTTGGGCACATCTTTGAGGAAGAGCTTTGTAATTATCATCGAAGTGAAGGATGAGTTGTAGCTTTAGTTTGGGATGCCCAAATGGGTAAAACACATGTTCTAAGCTTTGGTCTTCACGGTAGAACTCCACTTGAAGCAATATGGCGTACCTTTTCAAGGGCTTGAGCTTGTGCATTGTAATTATCACCATTTGGAAATTACAAGGTTGCATATTGTCTCTATATCTCATTCAAGTTGAAGAGAGTTTTGATAATTTTTATTTGCAGGTGTGAAGAAGATTGGAAAAGATAGAAGAAGCATTCTCAAGCAAGAATTGGAGCTATTGTAATTCAAAGATTGAATAATAGAATAATTCTTGGTGGAGTTTTTTCTCAAAAGGGTTTCTCCACGTTATATCTTGTGTAATATTTCTAATATCCTGTCTAGTTCTTCTATCAACTTCTCTCTACATTCTACAACAATAAAATGAATTAATCAAGATAATCACCCACAAAAAATATATATGTAACAAAGAAAAAGCTTACTTAGATCTTCAATATTAAAGTTTTATAGAGTATTCAGCTAAGAAAACACCTCATTTTTCAATAGGGTTGTCCTTCTTGTATGATGCCATCACGAATCACCTCAAGTTTTAAAACTTCTTTAGAGGAACCTCCTCTGATACCAATTGTTGGAAAAATAGGGACAAACAACTGAGAGGGGGGGGTGAATCAGTTGTCATCGAATATTTAACTTTTCAAACTTAATTTAATTTTAATCTCAGATTTGATGAATGAACAATAAACCATAAATATTCAGCACATTAGAAACACAGAGAACACCAAGATTTTTTACGTGGAAACCCTGTTAGGGGAAAAACCACAGTGGATGTTAGTCCACAAGATTATAACCTATTAAAAGTATAAAGAATAATAATGAGAATACACATGCATTCAGGCACACTTCCTAGAGCTCACTGCTCAAATACAAGAAGGCTCATTACCCAAGAAATATTCAGATTAAAACCATCTAGATTGTGAACTGAGAAAATAGCATCTACTAATGCTTGGTTACAGTTCTGGTTAAGCACATAAAAACTTCTTCACTCTTCTTCACACTCTACTTTTTCCTTCAAATGATCTAAACAATATTCACACACAGGACTTGCACACTTCACTTGCACACCTCCAAATGATAAAAAAATCACTCTTATATATCCGCAACATGAATTACATCAACAACTTCGTCAGCCAAAACAAAATATAAAACATATTTTCAATGTCGTCCCAAATTTACAAGTAAATTTTCAATGTGAATCAAACACCGTCGGCCAATATTATGTTGTGACCCAAAACAACATCCTCAAGTGTGCCAAATATTCATATTTTAATCTCCAAGGATCCACAACACATTACAACCACCATGTTGGCCAAGAACATGAAAACCCGAACACATATGAGAAAAAAAATCTTTGAACACGAACACACCAATCAATGCGGACATGCAACAAAGATAGAGAATGATCTAGAAGCATCCACACGCAACAAGAACCAACATAGAGACATCTGCAACAACTGAAATTACTAGAATCATATCAACTTCACTCATAAAACCACAGAAAAACTGTCAGAACACAGTTGTTCATAACACGATCAAAACTTCACGCGGACCTCTGAAACTTCCATTGGATAAAATAGATACTCTCAGCAATAAACCCTTTAGTCCACAACAATTTATCATAGACATGTGGATCAAGACACCTTCATTGTTCCACTGGCAATCTGCAACTCTTTCCTCTAACAATTTTCTCAATATCCTCGACATATACAACCTTCAATACATCAATGCTAATAGTGTTGACATCAATGAAAACAAAATATCAACAACACAACCACAACATCCAACAACCCTCCCAAGATATTACAATGTTGGCACTTTATGATTAGTGCATTTACAAAGCTTTTTCCAAGATACAATGCTCAATAGACCCACAATGACCAAAATTATAATTTTGATACAAAATGAATCTGAGATAAAATATGGAAAAATTATCTTTGTAGCTATTTAGCTCTCTTCAATACCTTTCCAACAACTATTTGTTTCTAAAAATCAGAGCACCAAGCTGAAAGTTATGGCTCGTTGAAAAAATGCAACAACTTCAACCTACAATATCTGATAGAAAATGATTTTTTTTTCAAAACCTTTGTAGATGGAAAGTGCTCATCTCCAACTTTCCAATGATATCTCATTTGTAGAAAACATACATTATAGCGAAAAATTATGATTTTTTTAAAAAACAAGCTGAATTTTGCCTGCAATGATGACCCCTTGGCAAAAGAAAAATTTGCCAAAAAACAAATTTGTCTAAAATAGACAAATTTTATATGAGAATAGGGGTTTTTGGGCCTTTTGAATGCAATGGAAAGGTCCATTTGGGCCAAAAATACTCTAGTAAAAAGCTATTTGCAAATCTGAGCTTCAAACCCCCATTTGCAAATTTGTCAAATGATCTCCAATTTGGATGAAGCAAAAGCCAAATTTGACTTTCTCGAGTCTTATAGATGCGTTGGAACATTAAAAAATGCTGCCAATATAAGCAAAAATGCTGCAAATCTCACAAAACATATATGCAATATGAAGAGGTTATTAGATCATTGCAAATCCTTTTTGATTCTCCAGATTGTTTAAAACGCAAGAGAAGAGCATACGAGAATTTACAAGATCTTTATAAGAAACTCAGTCTCTCAATCAGGATCTATGAACTTAGATTTCTCAAAAAAAAAGCTCTGATACCATGCTAGAAATCTGAAATAGATTGAATAACCCAAGGAATTTTTTAAGAGAAAATCAAAGTCACATAAACTGGAAAAAAGCATAAGAATGCAAACTAGGACTTTGAGAGATTCTGTAATGTCGATGTCATAGAATTGTATTAAGAGCTTCCAAGCTAAAAAGATACAGTACAAATATGCATGAATAATGACTGCATGCATCAAGGTGCATGTATGTCAAAGTATGCAACAATGCAAGAGAATGAATGGATGCAAGAGTATTGCAAGAATGGATTGGATGTAAATACAAGCTAGGTAGTGAGTTTATATAGAACTTAGGAGAGGAGGTAAGTGGCAAATCCAACCAATAGGAATAAACCACAAAAAGTGGATATGGACCACCAAAAGTGGAGATGCCCACCAAAAGTGGAAAGTGGTCCTAAGAAAGCTTAATTAAGTTTAGGAAAAACCTAGGACTAAGGGAAAATAAATTAACCCACTAGGAAAATAAAAACCTACACTAACATATTGCTCCTATATTATTAATTCCTTCTTAGGATTGGTGGCAAATTTGATATTTCAATCAATAAAAAATCGCTCCTTCATAGTTGCCCTAGCTTACTCCTTTTATGAATAGGATATTGACATGGCCATTAACTTTGATTTAGGGAGAGGAAAGGGAAATAAGTGCTAAGAGGAAATAGAAATCGATGTTATTATTCTTGTAGAGATCTAAGTCTCCTTTTGATTTATGAAAGGAAGAAAGGTACACATAAATGCTTCCTACACTAAAATTTTAAAATTTGTTGTAAAATTTTTACTTTTAACAATTATAAAAAGAATACAAACATATAAAAATAAAAAATAAAAAATATACCACAACAAAAGTGTACATGAGGGAAACCATTTTGAGATAAAACCCTACACTTAGAAGAAACCTAATGCATTATTCAGTAAAAAACATATTTACAATCCACTTTCAAAGAAACCCTTCTTAGAAGTATCACCAACTAGAGATCTAGAGGAGTTCTAACAGATTGAAAATATCTACAAAAACCTACAAACAAAATCTATCTCAAAAATCAAATATAGGAGATACAATACAATCACATATAGGAGATACAATACATGAATCCATCAAATGATAATTATAAAACCACAAGTTAAAACTATCCAAAGAGTGGCACCCAAATTCCAAATCTTAGGATGAGTCCACAAGCTAAAAATAGCATATTCCTTCCACCTACCATAATTGTTTTATAATCCACTCACCAAATTAGGCATTCCATTTTGGTTCTATTTTCTTTTAAATCATAGATGTCTTATGATGTGTCATAACTTCCCATTACAACTCATTTATGTGACTAACACTTTTTTCTCATTTCCTATACAAACTTCTAGTGGCCATAACTTTTGATCTTGGATGGAAGTTAATTGGGCACATTTTTTCAATTATGGTATTCAAAGAGAAATATGCAATAGGAACCACCATTAGTCATGCTAAACTACCCAATACTTTTATTTTGGCCAAAAACAAACTCTGTAACCCATAATTTGAGCTTTTTGTTTTTTAATTTTATAACAAAAAAATTATAGTTTTTGTAATCTTATCAATATGAAAAAGTTTGAGAAACTTTTCCTAACATTCTCCCACTTCTCAAACACCTTTCAAGAACAAAATGAGTGTCAAAACCATAATCTCATTGCTAGGGGCCAAGAATCTCATAAAAAATTTCTATGATCACTAGCTTCATAAGTGCATGTACAACATTCTTCAAAGTGTCAACATTTCTAGCATCACCCTCCTATCGCCTACCATATCTTGAAAAAATTGGTACTATAAATCAATATGCTTCATCCTCACATGAAATTGGGTTCTTTTCTAGAAATATGATACTTTAATTATCACAATAAATTATAATGGATCTTTTCTCTGAGATAACATTTAAATGTAATGTGTTAAGCTATATGGATTTCTTACAAGAATGAGTTGCTTACATGCAATATACTTATATTGTGGACAAAGTGACCCTAGACTATCACTTGCCCATTCAACTAATTGTACCACCAAACATAGTGAAAATATTTCCATTAATAGATCTTTTTCTATCAACATCTCTAACCCAATTTGATCCAGAATAGGCTAGGGGTGATTCATAGGCGTCAGTTCAAGCATAAATGGGAAATACTAAAAATTCATTTTTTTCGGTATTTTCTACATTTTAGTAAATCATATTTTCGGAGGTCTTCAAAGTGGAATTTGGGTCTGAAACTTTCGTCGGTCCTCTAAGAATAATAGCAAAGCATTGGTCTTAAGGGATTGAAATTAGATCTCTACAAGACCTTTTCGATGAGGTAGAGAAGTTTAGATTTCAACCATCGGGCTAGGAGTTATGACCTTGCCAAGTTGGGGTACAAAATAACACATATTTTTTTGAAAATTTTATGTATTATTGCTTTAGTTTTGTAATTTTGAATTCCAAACAATGTGATGACTGTTGGAATTCCTCTTGCTATGTGCATATTTCAGTTTTGAATGTAAATAATTTAGTTTTGAAGCTATATACAACTCTCTTCGAGTTTGTTATTCTTTTGAAAACTCTCACAATATCACAGGTTGTGTGCTAGGTATTGTCTTCGGATTTTTAAATTTGGATCAATGGTATCAGAGTAGGAATGCTCCTAAATGTCAATACACGAGGTTAGGCTATCAAATATTAGGATTAAAAACACAAAGTTTGTCGTATTATCCTACTTTGAAATGCACACGACCAAAGATGGCGAAAGAAAAAGGGTGATTCATCAGGCTCTATCAAGATAATGAAGGAAGAAGCTTTGAATAAGCAATGAGAAGAAATGATGAATCAATTTGCACGTCTATTCTGACAAAGCCAAGGTAATGAGCAATCAAATGAGGCAGAAATACCATTTCATGGATACACTCCATTCAAGGTGCAAGTAAATTTTGACATCCCAAATTTTGAAGGAAAAATTGATGCTAATGTTGTTGACGATTGGCTATAAAAAATGGAACAATATTTCTCTATGAATCATTTCTTAAATGCGGAGAAAATAATTTTTTCCCTCCTTAAAGTTGAGAGCCATGTGAAACAAGCATGGGAAATCAAGGTAACAGATAGAGAAATACCCATTGGACCATAACAGGAGTTAAAATTTGATAACAAACCTACATGGGGTGAATTTGTGGAGTATATCAAAGAAGCATACTTCCCTGAGGATACTTATGAACAAAAATATATGTAGTGGCAGTTGCTTTGACAAAAGAAAGATCAATCTATGCAAGATTACACCAATACCTTCTATGCTCTATCACAAAACTTGGCTTCAAGGATTTTGAGAAGCATCGCATGTTGAAGTATTGCAATGTACTTCATAGATATATCCAGACTGAGATGAATTTTCTGAATATTAAAATAGTAGCAACTACTTACAAATATGCCATAAAAATTGAAGAGAAATTTAAACAAAACTAGAAGAAAGAGTATTGTGTAAATAATAAATAAAAGGGCGAAGGTAGCAATAAATTTATAGGGAAGCAAGTGGCCAAATAATGTCCCTCAAATTCACCAACAACAAAGAAGACATGGGGTACCAAGAAGACGTAAGATACGGGTATGTGGTGTGACATACATAAGAGTGCATCTCATAACACTAAGGATTGTAGAACCATTAAAAATCTAATGACAAAGACACGTGGAGAGGAAGTTGAGACTGAATCATTACCAATAGACTATTTTGAGAAAAATGATAATGACCAAATCATAGATGTCACCCATATGCCACAGTTGCAATTGCTAATTTTTTTCCTTGTGAGGATGGAGAACAGTTGTTCCATTCACAAATGTGGGTCGGTGGAAAGGCTCTACATGTTATTGTTGACAGTGGTTTCCAAAATATTTTAATTTATATGGAGATAGTTAAGAGACTAAATCTGAAGGCAACAAAACATCCACAACCATACTACATGGGATGGGTAAGCCAAGGACAAGATATTCAAGTGAATAAACAATGTCTTCTATCATACATAATCAAACCATTCAAGGATGAAATAATTTGCATGACATAACACCTTCGGATGTATGTGATGTCTTGTCAAGGAAACCATACATGTATTAATTCCATGGTGTATATGAGTCCAGACCACACAACGAGACAATCAAGACTGGTGAACAAAAGCATCGTATACCAAAGGTATGTCCAAAATAATCTATATCTTTGATTAGTGCTAAATAATGTAAACGTTTGATTGCTCAAACTGGAGCTTTTGTATTGCTTATGGTTCATTCTGAGGAAAAAAAATAGTCATTTTAAATACACATGGTAAAGTAGCCACAACAACAGACCAACAAAAGTAAATGGATCAAATCTTGAAGCAATATTAGAATGTGTTTAATTCACCAGTAGGGGTTCCAATGTATTGTCAAGTCAAACATTCTATTGATCTAGTTCCAAGGACACTATTACCAAATGAACCAGTGTATAGGAGGTCATTCTTGGAGAATGATGAAATCAAGAGGAAGATTCAAGAGTTAATTCATAAAGGACACATTCGTCCAAGTGCTTCACCATGTGGCAACCCGATTGTTCTTGCTAAGAAGAAAGATCAGACATGGAAACTCTGTATTGATTATTAGGCATTAAATAAAATCACTATGAAAAATAGATATCCAATTCCTCAGATCGATGATATCTTGGACCAGCTTAGAGGGGCTAAGTTCTTCACCAAAATTGACTTGAAGTCTAGGTATCACCAAGTACCAATTGACCCATTAGATGTGTGGAAGACTACTTTTAAATCTAAGGAAGGTTTGTTTGAATGGTTGGCCATGCCTTTTGGGATAACTAACACCCCTGCCACTTTCATGAGGCTAATGAATGATGTGCTCAGGCCATTCATTCACTCTTTTATGGTTGTGTATCTAGATGACATACTCATCTTTATAAAAATATGGACTGAGCATTTGCAACATGTTAAACAAGTGCTTTCAACTCCACAAAAACAAAAACTCTATGAAAACATAGAAAAGTGTTCCTTTGGTATGAAAAGAATCCAATACTTGGGGTCCATTATTGACAGTGAGGGTGTTCATGTCAACCCTACAAAGATTCAAGTTATCAAGGACTGGCCATATCCTAAAAATCTGACAGAGCTTCGCAGTTTATTGGGTCTGACAAACTTCTATCATGGGTTTATTTTTGATTTCTCACATTTTTCATGGCCTCTAAATTAGTCATTGAGGGTTGGAGCAGGAGCACAAGAAAAATTTAATTGGACAGATGTAAAGTAATAGGCATTTGAGGAATTAAAAATCAACAGGAATTTAATTGGACTATGCTTAGCACCAATGTTGGCCCTTCTAGACCTACAACAATCCTTTGAAATAGAAATAGATGCATTTGAGTATGCCCTTGGTGTTGTACTCATGCAACATGGAAATATTGTTGCCTACCATAGTGAGACTTTTTCTGTTACTGTTCGTAGATACCCCACATATGACAAGGAGTTATATGTCGTCGTTCAGGCTTGCAAACATTGGAAGCATTACATTTTGGGAAAGGAGATTGTTATACATATAGATCACAAACCCCTTCAATTTTTGTAGACACAAGGGAAGTTGCAGAATGATAGGCATCAAAGGTGGTCTACTTATCTGCAACAATTTCATCTCAACATTTTTCATAAGAAGGGAAGCCATAACAAAGTGGCAGATTTTTTGAGTAGGCCTCCAACTACATCTTTGACAATGGTTTTGGATTCATGTGGTCATCAAACAATGGATTGGGCCCAATTATATGGTAATAACCCAGATTTTTTGATATCTACAACAAATTGGTAGAAGGCAAGTATGTCCTTGATTTTTACTTGCAAGATGGGATACTTTGTCACGTTGGTAATATATGTGTTCCCATTGAAGAACGCAAAAAGATGATATGGGAAGAACACTATAGTTGTGTTGCAGGCCATTTTGGCATAAGTAAGACCACTGTTGTCCTACAAAAATACTTTTATTGGCCAAAATTGAAACATGTTGTCATTTCATATATTCAAGCTTGTGCAACCTATGC
The DNA here is from genome assembly GCA_007258455.2 of Sequoia sempervirens. Taxonomy (NCBI): domain Eukaryota; kingdom Viridiplantae; phylum Streptophyta; class Pinopsida; order Cupressales; family Cupressaceae; genus Sequoia; species Sequoia sempervirens. The sequence goes on along the minus strand of VDFB02269026.1, from coordinate 23,734 downwards.
AATTGTGAAGCCTACAAATCATAAACTAGGCTTGTACTTACCCTTACCTATCCCTGGTAAACAATGGCAGTTCGTTTCAATGGATTTTATGTTTGTGCTTCCAACTGCCAGACGAGGTCATGATTGTATATATGTGGTCGTAGATAGATTTTCCAAGATGGCTATCATGGTGGCATGTAAGAAGATGATTTCTACAGAAGAGACTACAAAGCTATTTTTTGAACATGTTTGGGTTCATTTTGGTTTGCCAAAAATCATTATTTCTAATAGGGACAATAGATCCATCAACAATTCCTGGTCTTCACTATGGGCTAAGATAGACACAAAGATGGAAAAGTCTACAGTATTCCATCCTCAAAAAAGTAGACAGTTTTTGAGGTATAGGAGAAGGCCTCAATATATTCCTTCATTTTACCAATTAAAAATAATAATGCTAGATAATTTATGAATTTAAAAAATACAAATGCAAACTACACTAGAAAATTATATTTATTAGTTTACATCATTTCAATATTTAAAACACATATTTAATTTTTAGATGCTTTAAGTTAAAAACTAGATGAGTGTTGTCCATTTCCTTTATAACATAGTGACATTATTGAACATTCACTGTATTATGATATTTTTCTTTCAACATCTCTTGATAACATCAAATATCTATGTTTTTCTTATTCTTGTGTATTTTTTTCTTTTTGTTACTATGACAATGTGCCATTAATCTTACACTTCTAAGTTTTTCTTCACCCTTTTCAATATTTTTCCCATCCCTTGATTCCATCTTCTTTTTGAAATACCTAGTTTGAGACATTGTCACTATCATATTAATTAATAAAAATAACTATTCACAATATTCAATCATTAAAATTCTCTAATACTAACATGATCTATAAATTCTCAAGTTTTAATTCATGCTAAAAATTTACAGATGTTTGTACCCTCCTATTTGAATTGTTCTTCAAATTGACAAAGATTATGTAACGCCCGTCGTGCAAACCCCAGAGAACACACACAAAGCAAATAATTTTTTTTTATAAAAACAATTAAATTAAACATGCAAATACATTAAACCATAATCACATAACACATTACATAACATTAACACACTTAGTTCTCTGGGGCATGCGAGGTTACATCGCAACAACTAAACGGAAACCAAGATAAAGATTACAACATAACCATTTATTTAATAATAACCAAGAATAAGGACACATCCATTAACCATGATGCGAGAATAAAAACATCACATAATACATCCATAATAAATCTCTTAATAAAGATACAAATGATCCTAACTATTACATCATCGTTTTAATGTTATATTACAATCTCTTGATAAATGAATTACAATGAATTTCCCAACATTGGGATTGATACAAGAACAATGAAATCTGAGATACATGGTGAACACTGGTACAACTCCAACTGCGGAAATGCTGAGAAGACAGGATGCTGATGAGGAACCCAACGGGTACGGAGCACGTTCCACCCAACCATGTGAATTACAAGTAACTCACCCCCCATGCTCAGAGGTGACGAGGAAAAGAACCCGACCATGAATGTCAAACTGACTCAACAACAACATAGTACAAAACAAGTACAACTCAAGACATACAATGAACAACCATCAACGTTCACAAATCACATAACAATTAAAACTAAGAAACTCATCACAATAAAACAAAGTATCATCAATTATACAAGTAACTAAAAAGCAATCATAAACCAAGTTCATAAGAATCAGAAACAACATAAAGATTACAATATCCAGAGGCAACTATAAACAAAGCACAAGGGTGTCAAGTGGAGAGTGTCATTGCATAGCTCTCATGGGATCCCCTGGCACTTCCTCCAACTAAGGCGCCGGCACCCATCTATGGATCCCCTAGCCCTTCCTCCTACTTGAGGCGCCGACACCATAGGGTAGCTCATGCAGAGTCAATAACCTCTCATGAAGACAAGGTTATGACTTTGCCAACCACAGCCTACTCAATCTATCATTAGTCTATGATAGCCCTAATGCATAGACGAGGAATCCAATGTTTATTATCTTGTGTGTTTTACTACCCATCCCCCTAAATTCTATTTTTTGGTTATCACTTGTTTAACTACTCTTATGTGGGTTCACCTGAGCACTTCCTCTTACCCGAGGCGCCGACGCCCATGAAGAGCCACTCTCCCTATGACCCCTAACATAAATCAAAACTAGGCAAGGGTTGAACTAAAACATAAAAAGCATAATACCACAACAAGAACACGCGAGGCATTAACCCTCTCGCAATAATTCATAACCAAAAGTCTTAACGAACCATTCAACCCTTCCAAGCATAAACCATTAAGCTTCAAAACCAAAGGTATAACTAAGATGAAGACAACTTCAAAAATAAACATGCCTCTGGACTAGGGTTACAAGACAATAGGGTTCCCACATAGACAACACTAAGCGATAAAAAAAACATAACATAAAAGGAAAACTCACATTATATATTCCAAGGTTGCACCATTAAGTTTGATTCTATTCCCAATTAAATAACTCAATACGATTGTCTCAAAAGGTCCACAATCACAACTAAAGACTAATTCTTGTCTAAAATATTTGTTTATCCAAAACAATAATTAAACAGTGCCCATTTAAAATATATAAAAATTACCTAAATATGAACAAAATTGAACATTTAAATCCAATATAAAATTACATTCTTAAAATGTAATAAATTAACATTAAAATTAAATAATCATAATTCCACTTTAAAATAAATAATATAAAATGATTATAATTTCACATTTTTTTTTAAATAAAATACATAACAATTATATTTTAAAATATAAATATATATTGGTATATATATATATATATAATTATATATAATATATATATACAGATATTGGTATATATATATATATAATTATATATATTATATATATAACAAAAAACATATATAAAACAAATAAATAAAAATAAAATATAAAACAAAACAAGCGGTGTCCAGGTACATCGCAATGACCCTTATTCTTTGACATTAGCCCCTGTGTTCTTGTGCAGTGGGTCATGCATTTTCTTTACCTGGCGTAGCCACTTGAGAACTTGGGGAAGTGCCCAGTAGCCCCCCAACCCCATATATATATATAATATATATTTATTAAAGCGAAACAAAAAAAAACAATAGTTCGGCTCCAAATGACTTCGAAAAAAAATGAACCAGTAAAAGATAAATGCATACAATTAAATATCTCAGATTATATATATATATATATATATATATATTCGTACTTCTCTAAGAAGAGATTTGGTTCTATATTAAAAAAATATAACTGTATTGAATATATATGTACAGTAATAACATTTTCAAAAGAAGCGAGAATTGTAGAAATAAATAAACATTATATTTGTATACATATATTATATATCTATATATATAAAGTTGAAGATTTATTTGTCTAGATAGGATAAAGTATTTTCTTTCATAACAACAAAGATAAATTGAACATTCAGAAGATGTTGTTTTTGAAGGCAACAATAAACTTTCAGAAAACTAAATTAATCCTTTTCATTAATTTTAAATTCAATCTAAAGTTTTTTTTTTTTTTTTTTCTCACGTGAGTCATATATTAACTATATTTTTTTTTATTTTTTTTTTAACAGAAAGATGGAGAAGGAAACAAGTGGAACCTGGTGTCCTGTGCTTTATTGAGAAACTGATATTGCCTGCTTGAATTCGATGGCCTCTACGCAGCATTTCGCGTTCCGGCTTCGAAATCTCCTCTACAAAATTTTGTGCTCGCCTCGAATCCAATCCTTTGTTCAGAAGACTTCTCCAAAGCAACACCAACAACAGATTCCTAGATCTCTTTCTAAAACTACCCTCAAAATGTAGCAAAAGATTGAAAAATATTTCTTTTCAGATTCAAAAATCCATAATCAATAACTTGTGCAACTTCTGTATCCCTAATCTTCTGTGTGTGCAAAAAAACTCACAAAATTCCCAATTAAATAAAAGATATTGACCGTTTCTTCTAAAAACTCTAAAAATAAAAAATAAAAGAAAATAATTCTTTAAAAGCAAGCTTTTTAATCATATCTGTATTCTTATTCGTTCTCACAACTTTTTCATTCTATTATTTGTTTTATTGTTTTAATTTCTATTTTTACCACTTTTCTTGCACACCACATTATCTATCTAATTTAAATAATTTATTCTAGTAATTATCCTCCACCAGATAATTGATTAAAATAATTAAAACACATTTAATATTTAATTATCATTTAATTGAAACACATGACTTTCAAAAATAATTAAATCATTTAAATATTTAAATAGAATTTAAATCTAACATTAAAATAAACAATTATTTCCATCATTTAAATCGAATACACCACAACATATAAAGTACCAACATTAATCAAAATACGACAAAATACAAAACACAAACCACAAATGATGACAATTACAAAAATGACAATACCAATCAAACAAGACGGTTTGACATCATGGGACGGGATGACTTCATCGTCACCTCTGTTTCAACATTTAACCGTTGGGCTATTGGTGCTCGCCCTATCCTGCCGAAATAGGTGGAATCGAGACTTGTACTTGCAAATCCTGCATACAAACGAAGTTGTGTACATGTGCATACATATATATAAAATCAAAGCATTAAATCGAAGCATTGCATTGTGAGAAGAAATCACAGCATAGCAGAGCACTCGCGAACGAGTGATGCTATATTGTCCTTCATCACACCTATTCTAACAATTATAATATAACCAATAAATTAACATTTCTAACTAACAATCATCTCATAACATATTTAATTAAATCACTGCATCATATCATAATTCTGAAAATCAACTAATATACCCAACCATAATGTTATATGAAATAATCATGTCCACTAAAGGAATAACAACATCATCAAACATCTAACCAACCAAATCAAACAATAATAGTATCATCATAGTATCAACCAAAGCACAAAAAATAATAAGTCTAAACAGTATGAGGGGTATTACAGATTAATATTTAATCCTATATTAGAATCAATTTCTTAAATTTTTCAACGAAATAATATTGTAGTTACATAGAAAGTACATAAAATAAACATAAAAATAATAATCACGAATAAATGATACAAAAATTTAACATTCATGCCCCTTTGAAAAGAATTAGTTAGAAGTGGAAAATACTCAATTTCCTTTCCTTCCATTATCAATGATAATTATAAAGAGAACATAATAGAGTATATATAACAATCTTCCCACTATTATACTCACATTAGTTACTCTGTAATACCCCTCATACTGTTTAGACTTATTCTTTGCTGTGCTTTGGTTGATACTGTGAGGATACTATTATTGTTTGGTTTGGTGGTTTGATTAGTAGACTGTTGGTGATTATGCTTATACAATTGAGGATTTGATTATTTCATATGACATTGTGGTTGGTGATGTTAGTTGATTTTCAGAATTATATTATGATGCAATGATTTAATGAATTATGTCATGAGATGAATTGTTAGTTTAGAAATGTTATTTTGTCAGTTAAATTATAATTGTTAGGATAGATGTGATGGAGGACAGTGTAGCATCACTCGGTTGTGAGTGCTCTGTTACGCTGCGATTCCTTCTCACAATACAGTGCTTTGATTTAATGCTTTGATTTTATATATATATATGTACATGTACACGACTTCGTTTGTATGCAGGATTTGCAGGTACAAGTCTCAATTCCACCTGCTTCGGCAGGACAGGGCGAGCACCAATAGCCCAACGGTTAAATGTTGAAACAGAGGTGACGATGAAGTCATCTTGTCCCATGATGTCAAACCGTCTCGTTTGATTGGTATTGTTCATTTTGTAATTGTCGTCATTTATGGTTTGTGTTTTGCATTTTGTCGTATTTTGATTAATGTTGGTACTTTATATGTTGTGGTGTGTACGATTTAAATGATGGAAATAATTGTTTGTTTTTAATGTTAGATTTAAATTCTATTTAAATATTTAAATGATTTAATTATTTTTGAAAGTCATATATTTCAATTAAATGATAATTAAATATTAAATGTGTTTTAATTATTTTAATCAATTATCTGGTGGAGGATAATTATTAGAATAATTTATTTAAATTAAATAGATAATGTGGTGTGCAAGAAAAGTGGCTAAAATAGAAATTAAAACAATAAAACAAATAAAAGAATGAAAAAGTTGTAAGAACGAATTAGAATACAGATCAAATTAAAAAGCTTGCTTTTAAAGAATTTTTTTCTTTTATTTTTGATTTTTAGAGTTTTTAGAAGAAATTGTCAATATCTTTTATTTAATTGGGAATTTGGTGAGTTTTTCACAGACACAGAGGATTATTGTTACAGAAGTTGAACAAGATATTGGCTTGGTATTTTGGAATTTTAGAGAGGATATTTCAATCTTTTGCTGTATTTTGTGGAGAGTGATAAAAAGGGGGGTTTCAATCTGTTATTGTTGTTGCTTTGGAGAAGTCTTTTGAACAAAGGATCGGATTCGAGTTCGAAGGCGAAATTCTGCAAAGGAGATTTGGAAGCACGAACAAGGAGCTCTTCGAGGTCATTAGAATCAAACGGGCATCATCAGATTTTCAAAAAAATGCAAGACTCCAGGTTCCAGATGTTTCATCTCCTTCCTCTTTCTGTTTCAAAAGAAAATAAATAAATAAGTAGCTCATCCTTAAAGTTATTCTTTTTAGAAAATAGTTTGAATAGCAAACAAAACAAAAAGTTATGCTCTGGAATCTTTATTTGAATGTACCCAATTTCTTTATCTTTTTGTTATGGAAAAGATCTCTCTACCTTTCTTTAAATGAATTGTTGTCTGTGAATATATATATATATATGTATGTATGTATGTTCATTCCACAATTTTCTGTTGACATTTATTTACCTTTATTTATGGCTGAGTTCTTATAAACTTTGTTGCAATTTGTGTTTGTTTTGAGCCTAAAATCGTAGTTAGTCCTGTACAGGGTTTATTGACAAAATTCATTGAAATTAAATTTCGTTTTTCGTGTTTTAAAAAAAAAATTAAAAAAAATTTGAAAATAATAGTTATAAATAAACTATGAATCGAATTTAATTTTTTATATATATTAAATTTGTTTGTTTTGGGGAAGGGAAAGGGTCATACCCTGTCCCCTCCCCCCTTCTGGCAGAAAGGACTGCCCACAGCAGTCCGCGGACTGCTGTGCGCAGTCCCCCGTGCACTGCGTACCGGCCAGTAATGGCAGTAAATAAATTTTGTTTTTTTAATTCTATTTTTATTGTATATAAATTGCATTGGGGTCGATATTATTTAATTCGATTTTAATGTTTTTTTTATAATATATATATATATATGTATATGTATATATGTATATATATATATATATATCTATTTTTCTGTATTTTGTGTAAATGCATTTTTCTTTGGACAGTAAATAAATCAGATCTGAGTATCGTTGTGTTGTGTAACTATTTAGTTATAATAAAATTGGATGGTTAAATATAAATTATTGAGAGTTTTATATATATATATATATATATATATATATATATATATATATATATATATATATATCTACGAAATAAATGTTAACAATAGTTGATTTTGATTCTTTGGGTTAATTTTTGAAAATTAATATAGATTTGTGTAATTAAAAGAGTTAAATATTTTGTAGTAGGATTATGAACTTGTTGTGTTCTTTATATCGATTCTAGGTTGATGTGTTTCATGCAATTGAGTGAATCGTTTTCCTTAAACTTTGAAATCATGTGGTCTCATTATTATTTTATTTTTTTTAAATGGTTGTAAACTTCACTCGTTGATGTGGGGACCGTCGTTGTGTGTAAAACCTTGTTCCAGAGGCTTGATTATTTAGAGTGTTATTCTCCTCTTGATTATGCTTTTGAGCGTTATTGGTTTTATGTTTGGAAGGGTTGAACGGGTTTGTAAGACTTTTGATTATGAGTAATTGCGAGAGGGTTAATGCCTCGTGTATCTGGTTTTTGGTGTTATGCTTTATATTTGCTAGTTCAACCCTTGCCTGCTCTGAGATATGTTAGGGGTCATAGGGAGAGTGGCTCTTCGTGGGCGTCGGTGCCTCGGTATGAGGAAGGGCTCAGGATAACCCACGAAAGAGTAGTTAAACAAGTGATAACCTAAACAATAGAATTTAGGGGGTTGGGTAGTAAAACACACAAGATAATTAAAACTGGATTCCTCATCTATGCATTAGGGCTACCATAGACTAGTGATAGATTGAGAAGGCCGTGGTCGGCATAGTCGTAGTCTCGTCTTCATGAGAGATTATCGACTCCGCATTAGCTACCCTATGGTGCCGGCGCCTCAGTTAGGAGGAAGGGCCAGGAGATCCATAGATGGGTGCCGACGCCTCAGTTGGAGGAAGGGCCAGGAGAATCCCATGAGAGCTATGCGATGACACTCTCCGCCTGACACCCGTGTGTTCTATTTTGTAGTTGCCTCTGGATATTGTATCTTTATGTTGTTTCTGATTCTTATGAATTTGGTTTATGATTGCTATTTAGTTACTTGTACAATTGGTGATACTTTGTTTAATTGTGATGAGTTTCATAGTTTTAACTTGTTATGTGATTTGTAAACGTCGATGGTTGTTTCGTTGTATGCCTTGAGTTGTATTTGTTTTTTTACTATGTTGTTGTTGAGTCGGTTTGGCATTCATGGTCGGGTTCTCTTCCTCGTCACCTCTGAGCACGGGGGGTGAGTTACTTGTAATTCATATGGTTGGGTGGAACGTGCTCCGCAACCGTTGGGTTCCCCATCAGCATCCTATCTTCTCAACATTCCACAGTGGAGTTGTACCAGTTATCACTTGTATTTCATATTTCATTATTCTTGTATCAATCCCCATGTTGGGAAATTCAATGTAATTCATTTATCAAGAGATTGTAATGTAACTTTAAAACGATGATGTAATAGTTAGGATCATTTGTATCATTATTCATGGTTATTATATAAATGGTTATGTTGTAATCTTTATCTTTATTTCCGTTTAGTTGTTGCGATGTAACCTCGCGTGCCCCAGAGAACTAAGTGTGTTAATGTTATGTAATGTGTTATGTGATTATGATTAAATGTTATTACATGTTTAATTTAACTGTTTTAAAAAAAAAAAAAATTATTTGCATTGTGTGTGTTCTCTGGGGTTTGCACGACGGGCGTTACATACTCTCTCGCCAAGAATATCTTACTCCAACATACACCATGCCACATATGTTGTAGTTCTAGTATTCAAATGAAATTACCATGCACACATAAAACAATCATAACATAAATGGAATTGGAAGACATGTCAAAACTTAGATGTCACTTATATAACAACCACCTTACTTGTTAGATTTCTTTTGGTTATGTTTTTTAATAAATTTTTGGTTTCTTTATGGTGTTAGGGTTCTTTTATACATGGAAAAATATAACAAGAACACTATAAATGCTTTATATGATATAGTAGATATTGTGGATTTGTTTGGTTTAAAGCATGTTGAAAGTTGTAATCTAGAAATTTCTTTGAATTAAAAAGTCTTGATAGTAAATACTAATATTTTTTTGACGAGTTTAATACCACATATAAAATTACAATTGAGATTGTATACATGATAAAATGAAATTATAAAAAGAGGTTAAAAATACTTGGTGATATTATTAGTTCAATATTGTTGACAATAGTTTGTTAGTTGTCTTTTGTGTTAGATGTTTGATGTTAAATTAAGGCATTGGAGGTGATTTGAAACTTTTCCTACACTCTTTGTCAATTTCAGTGTTGTTGAATGCTATTATTTTCCTTCTCGTGTTATCATCCTGCTTCATGCAATAGTGTCCTCTTTCACTTTGTAGCATCATCTTTTATGATGTAACATTCTTTGCAATGTGTATCACATGAAATATGGTTTCTATTGACACTTACAATATTTAGGCTTAAACATATTGAGGGGTTTATTGTGAGGAGGGAATATAGATTTTTTTATTAACAATTAAGCTTGAAAAAATACTTGAAAAGAATAAAGTTCCTTGAAGATATTTAGGATGTCTAGGTGATTATCATATTATTTTGGTTTGTGTAGAGTAGATGCAATTATGGAGGTGGAATAATGGCTTCTATTATATTGTGTTGTGCTTTTGCATGTTACTATTGTTGTGTGCTTAATGCCCCACCCTTAATTAATATAAATGCACTTGATTTATAACGAAAAATATATTTTTTAATTATTTATAACTATTTGAATGAAAAAAAGAAACGATAAATAGAAATACTAATAGAATAAGTGTCACACAATGGCAATTACTTCATTTGTAGTATTGCAATAATAGTATTTGTTGGCTAGTTGATAAATGAGCCATGTCATACCAATTTAGAGTAAGCCAAATAATAGTTGGATGTAATTATTTTTGCAAGCCAATAGAAGACAATGCTATTTGATTAATAAATATCATAAATGTTTGGTACAATATTTAAAGCATTATATTAATTTTAAAATTATAAAAATATAATAATTGCAAAATTATAAATAATTTGTTGGTTCTATAAAAAATAAAAATATATAATTATCACTATTATAGAAATTTGTAAATCTAATTATAAATTAATATATATTGTATATTTGAAGAATATAAAAAATAAAACTAAAACTAAAAATAAACTCAATTAAGAAAACAGTTTTCAAGAAGACAAATAATTATTCGAGTAAAAATAAAACAAACCAAAATAAAATAATTGTAAAATAATTCTAAAGTAAAATACCTTCCTCTAAATAAATGAATCTATGCTCATAAAAATATGATAACACACAAAATATATGTTTTTTCATCTATATATATACACACCACCCAATTTAAATGATAATGAGTTGATAACTTTTTTAAGAGTAAAACCTTACCTTTTTTATTATTTAAAAAATATGAATTCATTTGAAAATATTATAATCAAGCAACCCCCTCTCTAGCTACGAGGCTCCTTAAAAATAATATAAATGTGAATTATCCATCGATTTTTGGAAATCAAACTAGGACATAATGAGAATAAAATAAACTAGCAATCGCACCTTGGTGTGCAATGGGTACACCGAAGAGGTGTGGATGGTCAATTAGGAAAACATGGTCTATTTTTTGCATACATTTATGCACTATGGTAGGCACTTTAGCAAATGATGTTGTTTGTAAAACAAAGGTCTCAATGAAGAAGTGATAGCTTCAAATCAACAAGGATACAAACACGACTTCTTTGAATGAAGAAGATTATCAGGTTCCATTACCAACAGACTCATGTTATGTTTGAGAGAGAGAGAGAGATAGATGGAGATGGAGATGGAGGTAGAGATGGAGATGGAGATAGAGAGGGATATGGAGAGAGAGAGAGAGATGTAATAGATAAATATATAGATAGGGAGAGATTGAAATATACATATAGAGATAGGAAGTGTTATATAGAGAGAGGTAGATATAGGGACATACATATGGGTAAAGAGATGGAGATATATTTAGATAGAGATAAAGGGAGAGAGGAAAATGTGTATAGATATACAGGTCTAGGAAGAGGGAGAAGGAGAGAGAGGGAGACATGTCTAGAGATAGGGAGGGAGAGAGGAAGATAGAGGTGCAAATGAAGATAGTGGGATAGAGGAAGGGGGAGACAAATATATAAAGAGATAGAGAGAGGGAGAGATAAAAATGTAGAGATATAGGGAGATAGAGAGGGAGAGATGGAGAGGAAGAGATAGAGAGGTATAGAGGAAGAGGGAAATGGATATATATATATATGGCAAGATAGAGATACAAGGAGATATAGAGAGAGGGGAAGAGGGAGACAAACAAAAAGATAAACAAGTAGAGAGTAGAGAAAGATGAATAGAGATGGGTAGAGGGGGAGAGAAATAGAGGGAGATAGAGAGAGGGAGATATAAATTTGAAAGGTAAAGATAGAGAGATGTACATAGGGGATAAGGAGGGAGGGAGAGAGAAATAAATGGGGAGAGATTGATAAAGGTGGGAGATTGAGAGAGGGAGGGAGAGAAAGGGAGAGATATAGGTAGAGAAGGGAGAGATAGAGAGAAGAGGGGGGAGAGAGGGAGAAAGACAGGTAGAGAGAGAGAGGGAGGGGGTTGTGAGGGAGATATATCTCAATATATAGAGAGGGAGGGGGAGAAGGAGAGAGGGAGAGTTATTGATAGAGAATGATAGAGAGAGATAAATAGGGATAGGGTGAGAGATGGAGAGATAGAGTTAGAGAAAGATATAGATATAAAGAGATGGAGAGAGGAGTGAGGAGTTCAAGAGAGAAATAGAGATACAGATATAGTACAGGAGAGATGGAATGAGTGTGTGTGTGTGTGTGTGTGTGTGTGAGAGAGAGAGAGAGAGAGCATGGAATTCATTGTTTATATAATGTAATTTAAAAAATAATAATTTTATGGTTATTTTTAGTATCATATATTATATCTTATATTAAAAATTATTAGGTATAAATTAAAAAAATATATAATTAATATAGAATGTATTTTTTATATAAGACAAATTATATTATTATTATATATTATATTCTTTAATAAAAATATTTAATACAAACATAAAATTATCAAAATTAATATTTAATAAATTTTTATATTATATAAGTTAAATTAATATATAAATATAATAAAATATATAATCAATATATAATATACATTTTATATAATACAAAATAAATTACAATTAATATGTTATATTTTATTTAGTATTGGATATAAATAATTAAACAATCACTAATTAATTCTCTCAATGTTATTATGTTAATTTTTATTATGTTCTTATTTCTTATTATGTTATATATCTATTATATAGTTAATAATTAATACATTTTTATATCGTATAATTTAAATTAATATATAAATATAATAGAAATTTGAAAAAACTTAATGAACTTACAAATCCACTTTAAAAACTTATCCACTCATTATATTAGAAATACATTTATTATTTAAGTTATATAAAATATAATATAATATAAAATAATTAAATAAATTATAATATATATTGATTAATATAATTATAATATAAAATTTTAAAACTAACTATATACTAAAATAATTTATAAAGTTAAATGGTTTATTAACAATCTATCAAAAAATAAATCTTATATTTCAAAGAAATTTAATGAACAAAACAAATTATTACATCTTAAAAACTTCCTAGAAAAAGTGAAGTTAATGTCCACACAATTTCACTATAAAGAATCCGTCAATGATAGGGAGGTGACCTAACGTGCATAATTTCACGGCAAATCTCAAACAAAAATGGAGGATGTTTTACCATCGAGGTGGGCCAATCGCATATGACTGCAAGCTGGAGAAAAATCCTTGCAAAGAGAAAAATAAAATGGCAAAATTCTACGGCTGGGAGAAAAACAAACAGCGAAATCTAATGGCATGCAAAACGAACGGTCAATATTGTATTCATCGTCTTGCATCCCTCCTGATATAATTTGAACCGTCGATGGTGGAAGTTAACCCGCTCACTTCCTTCGGCATAATAATAGGAAGTTGCTAATTCTAGTCGAGACACATGTATGATAAGATTTGATATATATTGCTTTTAAATGGCAGTGGATAGCGTTTCCATCGCACCGCTAGAGGTTCCGTCACACGAAATCTATCGCTTTGACCAGGCAAGGGTACCTGCAATCAATGCTGGCAGAGAAATAAACGTCGGCGTTGATTGGAATGATCCCTATTTATTTCTATGATGAAGGAAAAACAGACATGCGGGAAAATAATCCACGGTTGTCAATGATCAAACTGTCAACCACCTCTGTTGTTGCTTTTAAGCCGTTGATGGACAAATTGAGCTTGAAAGCTCAAATAGGGACATGCCTTTGGTGTAGTAACTAGCTCAATTTAGGAAAATTCTCCTTAGTAATCAAGATTCCTGGATATAACTATGTGCGATTTTTCTTCATCAACGTTTCGGATCATACTCCATGATCCATCATCAAGATGATTAGTAGATAGAGAGAGAATATAATAAAGTGGCTAATTTTCTAGTGAAATGAGCTTCAGAAGGAAATTCTAATTAGAATATTGTTGATCGGAATGGGCTAGATTAGCACATGATTCATCATTTATTTCAACTTATTTAAAATGACCAATTGGATTAGCAGTTTGGAGGTTGAGCAAGTGGAAGTATGGTAATGTTGGAAGTCTTAGCTTACCCAATCTTGGGTTTGAGTGGTATTGGAGGTATCCTCAATACATTTCTCGTATTTGGATTATTCTGATGGCTCTTGCCATTTGGAAATCTACCCAACGTGTATGTAACTAACTCTCTTGATTAATATTTTTTACCCTTTTCTCTCCCCAAAAAAAGTGCCATAGATATTTAGACATTATATTAATAATGCATTAAATCATAATAATTATGTTAAGTTTTAAAAATAAACATAAAAAATATTTTTTAATGTAAGAATTATTTAATTTTTATATTAATATCATTTTTTTATAAGTTAATGTGGCGTTGTGGGGTCACACCCATATATTAAATTGCAAAAAAGTCACAATAGAGCCTCTTAACAAGTATTTGAGAGCATTACATTCATATACAGAACCACTATCATTCAAACTTGGCTTGATCCTTACTACCTCCTAACAGCAAAGCCATTAATATACAAAGTTGGCTTGATCCATACTATCCTACACCTTATTCTAATACATTACATTATATGAATATCATTTTTTATATTTATTTAAGATATTATTTTGAAGAGCTACATTTTGTTTCACTTATCAATTGTTTTTATTTAATAAAACATCATTAATTGTATGAATAAATTGACATGTAAATGAGTGTAAAATTTAAGTTAAGTGACTTTTGTTAACACACTCTCGATGTAATTAGTATGAAATATTTTATTATTGTTGTTGTGAGCATATGTAAAGAAATCATGTTTTACCCAAAATAAATATAGATATTTTATAATATTAAAATATAAATTATATAACTAAAAATATTTTAAAAATAAATAATCACATATTTTATTAGGTATAAATTTTGACCTCTTATTTAACTAGAGAAATTGCGTTCACACCCAGAAGCATTGCATGGCTGTGACAAGACACGTATGGCTAGCTTTTGAAGATTTGGTGTGCTAGCACCATAGTTCTCCCACCATAGATCTACAAAAACATGTTTAAAAAATATAAGTATTAAGAAATAAGAATAAAGTAAAAACTATATGTAAGAATCAAGTTTCTAATTTCATTTTTTACCTAGTTGTTGTTTTTCTCTCCTTTCAATTGCTTGCTGGGAGGAAAAGAGTCTCCCCTCTGCACCCTTGTAGACCTTGAATAGATAAAAGAAAAAGTAAATCAAATATAGAAAATTCATAGATAGTCAAGGCTCAACATTGCAAATTCATAAATAAGACGTAACAAATCTCACCTCCAACTCATCAAGCACTTTATCTCTCAGCTCAGGATCAGGCACCATCCTATCAATGCATATGACAAGACCTTCCATGACCTCCTCATCCGCCTTAAATGTGTCCGAGAAGTAGAACTTCTGATTCAAGAAGTAGGCAAAGGCATGGATCGGCTGGTGGAGTTGGTTTGTCCATCTCCGCTCAATGATGCGCCATATGATTTCATATTTCCTTTTGTTTCCGCCATAGTAACGTGATATGGCCTCTTTGGCCCTATCCATGGCCTCATAGATGAACCCCATTGGCATGCCATCTCCATCCACCATACGAAGAACCCTCACCAAAGGTTCTGTCACCTAAAAAAATGAAAACAAATGTTAAATCATAACAAAATTAACCCCTCAAAAAAAAAAAACAGCAAATAGATTATCATGTATAATTTATTTTTGTGTGATTGCTACTTACCCCCATCAACTCCTCTCCATTTTTGATGAATGTCTCATCAAAAACTATGGCAACAATCCTCTCCCCTTCAGGTCTATTGGAAAATGAGGACTCCTTCCAAGCATCGGACACGAACATTTGCTTGAGATGACCAATGGCACCAAGAATGCTTTGCAATGTGAGGAAGTAGCTAGCAAATCGTGTCACTCCAGGTCACACAAGGTCCTTGCTATTTGTAAATTTCCTCATCAAAGAAAGCACCCAAGTATGGTTGTAGATAAATTTTGTAACACTTTTTGCATCTTCAACCACTCTTTTGACCCATGAAATCTTCCCAATGTCCTTTAGCAATAGGTCTAAGCAATGTGCAGCACATGGAGACCATGCAATTGTGGGATACCTCTCCATAAGTAGTCTACTTGCAACTACATATGCAGCTGCGTTGTCTGTGATGATTTGGACAACATTATCAACTCCAACCTCCTGGACCAACCCATCTAATAGATTGCATAAAGTCTCAGCATTTTTAACTTCATGGGAGGCATCTATTGATTTTAGAAACACCAATCCACCATTAGAGGCCACTAAAAAGTTAAGGAGAGTTCTATTTCGTCCATCTGTCCACCCATCAGATAAAACGCTGCAACCTTTTTTTCGCCAAAATTTCTTTTGCTCATCAACCACAAGCCGTGTATTCTTTACGGCTTCCTCTAGCAATGGCCCACTCAAATCTCTAGATGATGGGGTCTTAAACCCCTTTCCTGCAACTGTAAGGGCATTCACCAAACCTTCCCAATATGGGCTGTTTGCAACATTGAAAGGTAGATTATTGTAGTACCAAAAGTTTGCAGCAGCCATCCTAGCTTCTTGATGCTTTTCCTTATTCCAACCGGTACCTTCAAGTGAAGGTTGTGATCCTGGAACATTACGTGGAATAAAATAATTTGTCCCATAGCTTAATCTTTGGATTAGCAATTTTAGTGAGAAAGTAAACCATCAGACTCTCACTAAAAGATGGAAATGTGGGAGCGGCTGAAGCTTGACTTGGCAGAGGCACCATGGGCATAGGAGGTAGGATTGGGATTGGGATCCACTCATCACCGCCACGCTAGGCATCCTTTCAAGTTTTGTCTTCTTCCCTTTAAGCTTCCATATTCAGCAAGAAGCCTTCTCATCTCTCTAATAATCTTATATAGCATTCTGCATCCTCTACATTTTTCTGTGCATTCTAGCAAGGTATTTTGAATCGCTTATTCCTCCTTGCCATCCATTTCCTCTCAGTATCTACTACATGTCAATTCATCTTTTTATTTCTTGAATTTCATACTTTCCATGTATGTTCCTTTTTTTAGTCCCTTTGATTTGAAGACTACATTGTTGTTTCTAAGTTCAACATGGAAAAAAAAAATCAGCTAGGGTTTGCTAAAAAATCAGCAAATAAACATGATTCAAAGTTTCAAACATTTGCAAAAGAAAAAGAATGCAAAACCAAACTAAAAACAATAAGAATTAGCTATTAAGGAAAATAGAAAAAAAATTGGCAGCATTTCCCCTTATTTTTCTTTATTTTTTTGATTTTGAATGCAAGAAATTGAAGAAAACAAACAAAAAGAATTGTTAGATCACTTACCTGACTCTATTTTGATCTTTTTAGTTCGTTCTCCTTGCTTCAATCAACCCCAAATCAATTTGCAGACCTGTTTTTCACAAGTGAGTCTAAAAATGAAAAAAAAATATAAAGAAACATGGGTTTTAACTTTTAACCCATTTTAAGACTTCAATACAAGTAGAGAGCCCGCTGATCGGGATTCCTAAGTCCACCTCAGACTCGCCTTAGTCTTGCTTCCCGGACTGAGTCTCGGCTCCAGACTTCCCGACTCCGGCCCTGCATGAAGCCAATCTCGGGCTGGACGTGGACTCCGAGTCCCAGCTGCAGTCCCGGCAGCCCAGAAACTATGACTCCCTCACGCTTCTTTTTGGCTGAAGTCTCGAAGCTTTCTACCTCCTGAGTGCCCCTACCCTGTGACTCTCTTGACTCACTCAGTCCTGCCAGCTCTAACTCGCTGAAATGGACTCTCGAGTCCCCAGCAAATGATCCCGAGCCTCGCAAACTATGACTCTCACGCTTTGGTAACAAAAGTTCTTGCATGCCAAGGAAAAAGGCGTTTTTTCGAATTTTTGACGTGTGGGTTTGCTTAGAATTATTTTCTCTACAAAACCCATGTCTCGGAATTTTTCGTGAAAATTGCTCTTCAATAGGTTATTTTTAGCCTCGTTAGAAGCTATTTTTGGTTTTCCGGAAAAGTTGTAAGAATATAGCTGTGTTTACAGTCAACAGGCGAGTTTTTCATAATGCAGTTCACTTAAATTGAATTCAAGACCAAATTGGTCTTAATTCACGATTTCATAAGAAAATTTGACACCGATTTGCATCAAGCGCATTTAGAGGGTTGATTCAGACAATTTGACAGGGGTAGTCACTCAAAGTCCACATGCTTTCATACCTCGTATAGCTGATAGCCTTCCCAGGCCAGTTTAGAGGGTTGATACCGTTGGAATTCTGTGTGTGCGGTGAGTTCGTGTGCATTTCTCACAACTAGAGTGTTTGCGGTCAAACTTCGTGGTTTCGTCATGCAACACTCTTCCATTGAGAAGAATCAAGAAAAGCATTAGAGGCATAAAGCTATAGAAGAAATAGAGGCCATCACTCCAGTTGCGGAGCCGCTAGAGTCACCAATCAATGAATTGCCAGTTGATGCTGTGCAAACTGAGTTCTAGAATCTGGTTCATGAGGGTCTTGATGGTGATCTCGTGGCGTCCAAGTTGGATCACTTCTCAGTGATGTCAACTAGTTTCAACAAGGCAACTGGAGAGGTTGAGGAGTGCCAGAGATTAATCAAGGATGGAGAGAAGGAGTTGAGCAAGTAGTCTATCATCATGGATAGCGTCAAAGTGCCAAAAGATGAGATAGTCAACGAATTCTTGGAGGAGATGATGGAGCATGATGATCTAGAGTAGACAGTCAGTTGGTTCCTGTAGTATTCCCGAAGGCAGAGTCATAAGCAGCAGTTAACTCAACGTCATTCTTGAGTTCTGATTGCTGATTTCATGCACGCCTATGTCATCTTTGTGGATGTCTTCGCAGGAGGATGGACTTTCAGTTAGGAACCAGTTAATTGATGTTAGTTATGAGTTGACTTTCATTTCAATAAGGACTTGCATGTTGCACATGTCCATTTAGTTTAGTTTTGTTTCAATTACTGATGGTAGCTTTCGAATTAACTGTATAGTTTCATTTATCTAGGTTTAGCAATAAATTCTTGCATGCTTGCAAGACTGATTGTAAACTCAAGGAGATTTTAGGGTTCCCTACTCCTTGAAGTAAGAGCACCCTTGCTCATTTGTAATTAACTTTTGCTCGTGATAGCATACATGCTGAGCCACCTTGCCTGTAGTATTGCTATTTCAGTATCTGTTCACGAACTTTTGATTGTGATAGAGAGTTGCTACGTTGCCGACAATATTCCTATTCTCAGTATTGGTTCACTTTGTACTTTGAACTTTTATTAGTAATAACAAATTGCTGAGCTGCCTTGCCGTGCAATGTTACTTGTAATGGTTCATCTTTGTTCAATATAATGTTGGTTGATCGTTTATTTGTGTGATAGGTCCTTCATACAATTTGCTGTCTTGGGTTATATTTGTTTCTAATAAGCCTATTTCATATCTACACCTCGGATAGGAGTCGTCTCCTCCTTGGGAATTTAGAAGTAAATTTATCGTGTCTTGTGATTAATAATCTTTGTTTCATATCTACACCTTGGATAGGAGCCGTCTCCTCCTTGGGAATTTAGAAGTGGAGATTGTCATTTGATGTTGTTGCCAATGACCTTTCTTTCAGCCTACACCTTGGATAGGAGCCGTCTCCTCCTTGGGAATCCTGACTTACAGATTATCATATATCAATTCCCTGCTCCTAAGTCCTCATGCTCTGTTTTTCTTGAGGAATAGGATAGATTAAAGCATTAAGTTAGTTGTAGTTAAGATTTGCAAAACCAGAGAAAAACCTTAGTTGCAATGTATTGGTTTTTGTAGAAACCCCAGTTTCCCCTATTCTCCGGATCTGATCGTTTTTTCTGATTTTTTGGTTTTTTTGCTTGTTTTGAGTTTTTTGTGCAATACAAGGAAATTGCGATTTTTGCAAGTACTTGAAATAAATTCAATAAAATTATTTATCTCTAAAAAAGATGAAATATGGATGCCAGTACATTTATTACTCTTCCAGAATGATTACAAAAAAATACCCAGTTACATGCAATGTGGAAAGCAATGATTTTATTAAGAAAACCTGATTTCTGTAGCAGCAATAAATGAACTCCAGATGATGGTACGACTGCAATGATTAGGCCCTTTCTCCTCTGCCAGACGCCACACAAAAGTTCCCTTAATATTTGCGCCGCCCTAGATGAAGTCAGAAGATGGAATATGAAGGCGATTTGCTCTGGAAGGAAAAAGACGTCCTTTCTTCAGTAGTACGGCCAGGTACAGCAGTACGGCCTCTTGAAACAGCAGCAATAATAAATGAAGTACGGCCTTCTTGATTTCCGTGTCAAATCTCTGGAATATGGTGCGCCTGGATTTAGGTATGCTCTCTGAATGCAAACACTGGAGAACCTCTCAAGATGAAGACCTCAAGCTTTGTGGGATTTCTCCCGGATACAAAGAAATCTCTCAATCGGGTAATAAATCAGGGTGTTATTTTACACTCCTCTCGAATCGCTCTAATGGAGATGCCTGCTCCCAAGGAATTCGAACTTGAAACTCCTAAAGTCTCTGCTCATCAAAGTTGACTACCCCAATTCTCACAATCACATAATGGCTCAAACCTGCAATGCACTATAACTCCTCAAAAGCGATTTCAAAGATAGGTTTCATTAAAATTCGAACTTTTAATTTTTATTATTTCATAGTCCTTCCAAATTTTATAATAAAATATAATTGACAATTTGGCCCCTTCCATGATGGCGACTTCTCAATTATTAAGAATTCACGGTTATAATATGGCCATTATAACTTTATATTATAATCATTAAATACCACATTTAATTAATACAATTAAATATTAATATTTTCCTGCTATTCATCCCATGACTGACTATTCAGTTTCCATTTAACACCGGGCGATTCTCGGTCACGCCAAAATGCCATCAAGCAGCTAGCAGGGTCCTACTGGGATCATGAATCGCTAAAATAGCAACTTTTGCAAGAAGTCTCCGATCGAGCCCAAACGAAAGCCTACTGATCAAACTCTGCCAACTGAAGCTGAGCCAAGCTCCAAAATGACCCTCTATCCAGTCCATTAGCTTACGAGGGTCGTATGATAGGCCAATCCTGTGCTCCGAGAGATGTCACTGAGAAGGGGACATGACAGTTTTCTTAACCTTGTGCCTCTTCCAGCTGAGTCAAAAAGATAGGATTTGGATCATTTACTTTTTCACGCATATTAGCAAAAGAGGGAGCTTCCCCTCCTAATTTGAAGAGCAATCATTATGCATTGTGCATAGCTGCCCGTTGCCAATATGCACTCTAGAGGTGCGAATTGTAACGCCAACAGGTCTCAAGAAAAGTTGGTTCATTGAAGGTCTAATACCGTCATTACAAAAAAAGATGAAGGTAGTATCACTCTCTTCCTATGTAGAAGCCTACGATTGGGCGATGAACACAAAAAGTGAAGACAAAATGTCCTCCCATGGTAAAAGAAAAATAGAGGAAGATGAAAGTTCAGATGACAACAACAACAATGAATCAAGAACAGTACAAGCACTCTTGAGGGACAGGGACATGCTTTAGATGATGAAAGAATTGAAGGTAGAGAAAGAAACCAACAAAGAAACTAACAAACTATGGTGTACTAAGTGCAAAACTGAGGGGCATACAAAAGGTAACTGTCCTAGAAAGATGTTTTGTGAGATTTTATAGGTTATGGGTCATTTAATAATGGAGTGCCCATACAATTTGAAGACCAAAAGTACACAAGTACTCTTTATGTATTGAGTTTATTCTTCACTCTTAAAATTGTACATCTAGATTTAGTGTTGATACTAGGGGAAGTCAAGGTAGATCAATTTCTTTAGAGTTTGGAAAAGATTTCAGCACCAAGAAATTTCGGTGGAGATGTTGGGTATCTATTTTTAACTTGGTTGGCTATTTTGAGGTAAATTTCTAAGAGATTCCAAATTTTTAGTCAAATCTATTCATAGATTTCTTCTCATGCAAACATTATCAATGTTGGGTAGTATGTTTTTAGTTTTATAATAATCTCAGCTATTAGTTTAGTTGACATGGTGCATGTTTTAGATTTGTTTTAGTGGCTAGGATTAATTTACAATTAAACTTGCATTTATGCAAAGCTATTCCTAGAATAGTAGTAGTGGTTGAATTCCTTCATTGGTTTTCATGCAATTCTTGTAAATAGTATAAATAAGTGCTTTTTGCACTTAGATTTCTAATGGTAATTTTCAAGCCTGCTTATTACTGAATTTGTTCACAACGTTATTATTATTGCAATTGTTCATATTGTGAGTTGGGTCTTTTCAATAACTTTAGCAAGCTTTGTATTGTTAAAATTATTAGAAGAACGTTATGTATTTGCACACAATCCTTCATACTTAATTTATGGTTTTCAATCTTACTTTGTTTAATTTATGGTTTTCAATCTCTATATTTGATTGAAAATCATAAACATCTTTTGGTCATGTTAATTAGTTTTTGCAATAGATAGGTTTATATAAAAACTTATCTAGTGTAGATATGCTTAAAATGCTTTGTGTTGTAGATTGAAAGTGAAAAGATGTCTTAAATTCAATTTGTTTGTATTGCATACTTGAAAAGTATTTTAATTCCAAGCTGAAGGGAGCTTCCCCTACTAATTTGACGAATAGTTACTATACATGCTATTCCATTTTGTGTCACATTGAAAGGTGTGAATTAAAATGCTAACAAGGTGGAAGTTACAATTTATAAGCTACATTGTGATCTGGTGAAGAACCTTATAGGGCCCATAAAATTTGGGTGCTAGCATGATGTTCTTATGTTGATTGTCGTTTGTAGGGTTGCAATTGAAGAATGCCCAATCTTCTTCCTCAAAATGCTTCTCACTGTGGTGTTGATTGGCTTGTTGTTTCATCCTATTTTGAGACAACCAAATTAACCTTACAAATTTGAAGCATTTCTTGCTGGTTTTGAATATGATTCTTTATTGCTCGAGCTTTGGGATGACCGTACAAATAAGTACTAGATGGTGAGGGGTAGCCATAAAGAGCCTCAAATGGAGTCATCTTGTTGATGTGTGAAATGATGTGTAATACCACCATTTTGCTAGTCAAAGCCATTTGGACCATTGTGCTTGTTTGTTTGAGGAAAAGCAACACAAATATCTTTCCAAACATATATTCACAATTTTTGTTTGGCCATTCAATTATGGATGATGACATGAACTATGCACAAGTTTTGTGGCCCATGACACAAATAAGTTAGTCCAAAACATGCTAGTGAAGAATAGGGTCACAATCACTCACAATGATTTTGGGATGCCATGGAGTTTGTATACCTTTTCCATGAATACTTCGACCACCATAGTAGCTTGAAATGGATTAGAGAGTCCACATAAATATGCATATTCAGTGAGTCTCTCCATAAAAACCAATATTACATTAAGATTATCTAACTTTGGCAACCTTGTAATGAAGTCCATTGGGATTTCCTTCCATCGTTGTGCTGGAATGGTTAATGGCTATAAGAGCCCTTGGGTCTTGAGCATTTCTCCTTTATCTTGTTGACATATCAAATATTTGACTACAAATTTT